>JAXIVJ010002404.1:0-5000 GCA_036785665.1 Chirona hameri
CTGTACCGACCGCATCTCGTGCCGTATGAGACCACCGCCACCGCCCCCGGTAGCGCCAGGCTCGCTGTTACCGTGAGATCTGACCCAGATCCAGCCTGGCTTCCGCCGCCGCCGCCACCGCCACCGCCGCTGCAGCAGCGGCGGTGGACAGACCAGTCACGTGACGTGGCCTTTGAGCGGGACGGGACACGGGACGGGATACGGGACGGGATACGGGACGGGATACGGGACGGGACACGGGACGGGACACGGACGGGACCCGGGACGGGACACGGAACAGGAGAGGCGGGACGGGACACGGGACGGGACACGGGACGGGACACGGGACGGGACCCGGGACGGGACCCGGACGGGACACGGAACAGGAGAGGCGGGACGGGACACGGGACGGGACACGGGACGGGACACGGGACGGGACACGGGACGAGACACGGAACAGGAGAGGCGGGACGGGACACGGGACGGGACACGGGACGGGACACGGAACAGGAGAGGCGGGACGGGACACGGGACGGGACACGGGACGGGACACGGAACAGGAGAGGCGGGACGGGACACGGAACAGGAGAGGCGGGACGGGACACGGGACGGGACACGGGACGGGACACGGGACGGGACACGGGACGAGACACGGAACAGGAGAGGCGGGACGGGACACGGGACGGGACACGGGACGGGACACGGGACGGGACACGGGACGGGACACGGGACGAGACACGGAACAGGAGAGGCGGGACACGGGACGGGACACGGAACAGGAGAGGCGGGACACGGGACAGAAGAGAACGAGACACGACTACGCAGCGGCGGCTGTGTCAGAGCTGTGTCAGAGAACCAGACAAAGTACCGGGCCGCCCTGCCCGGCCTGGCCCGGTACCAACGTCTGCGCTGTTGGCGCCGAGGACCGGTCGGCCGGCCGTCGGTGTTGCCCCTGTTTGCACGTGTGACCGGACGGTCCGGTCCGTGCGGAGCGGCCCGGCCGTGTTGCCGGAAGAGAAGCAAGCGGCCGCAATCCGTGCGAATTAGCAGCACGCTTGACCGGCTGTATCGTGGCGGCGGCGGCGGGGCGGCGGGGCGGCGGGGCGGCGGGGCGGCGGGGCGGTGCGGCGGCGGTCGCGTGTGGAGGGCGGCGCTCGTCTCCGGGCAGACTTATGAAGCCGATAAAAAGCTGATGGCCGGCAGAGGATCCGGATAGCTGCGTCGGCTCACCTATATCGAGGCGGCATCGGAGCTTGGCGGGCTTCTGCGGCGGCGGAAGCCGGACGTCCACTCCCAGAGCTGAGCCGATGATCTCTCTATGGCAGCTTCGTGCCCGCCCACAGCTTTAGGTGGAAAAATCGACCCAAACTTGCTACACGGTTACGGAAACATTTACATTGTTGGATACGAAAAACAGGATTGAGAAGGTATTTACTTAAAATATGCTATCGAGGAGTACAGCTCTGCATGTTTTCGATCAACATGTATATTATGTGTGGTTCTTCAAATGTTTCCGTAAACGTGTGGCAAGTTTTCGTTGTTTTTTCTACCAGCGCCCACCTGGCCACCGGCCGCCCGACCGCATTCATGGCGTCCAATTGGGCGACTTTCGCTGTCATGTGTGTTGTGGACTCCCGCCCAGAGGCCCCACGGGGTGGACAGTAACCGCAAACAGGCGCGGGTCTGGTAGTGGGTTTCCAGTAGGATAAATCCGACTCCTGGCAGAAAAAAAAATGATTCACGTTTCTTTTGCAATTTCTAATAAGCATATTCACATTTATTTACAGTCCAACTTATTTACCATGACTTACGGTTCCCATCTTATTCAATAAAGTTACTTCTTGGGCGATGTTTCCTCTAGTGAAGTTCCTGGTTATGTTCTTGTTTTCGTTGCGGTTCCTGGTTACGTTTTTCTCATTCGTTGTAGTCTCCAAGACCACACATGATCACTTCCCGTAATAGATGAGCTCTCATACTATGTTCTCTCGGATTTACCTGTTTGTTTTGGATTCCGCTTCTCATTACTGCATAATCTAATGCACATCCTTCATAATATATCATCTCGAAATGAACAAAAATAGTGAAGCGGTGACCGCTTTTGCTGTTAAGATACGTTGTTGTTAAGATACGTTGTTGTTAAGATACGTTGCTGTTAAGATACGTTGCTGTTAAGATACGTTGCTGCTAAAATACGTTGCCGTTAAGATACGTTTCTGTTAAGATACGTTGCTGTTAAGATACGTTGCTGTTAAGATACGTTGCTGTTAAGATACGTTGCTGTTAAGATACGTTACTGTTAAGATACGTTGCTGTTAAGATACGTTGCTGTTAAGATACGTTGCTGTTAAGATACGTTGCTGTTAAGATACGTTGCTGTTAAGATACGTTGCTGTTAAGATACGTTGCTGTTAAGATACGTTGCTGTTAAGATACGTTGTTAAGATATGCCTACGGTCTACTGTGCAAAGTACATATTTCCGGCATTCTCTCGACATCTGTAGTTGTTCCTTTGAAAGTCAGTGTGCCGTTCTGTCACTTCCTCTTATCAACGTCTACTCCTCTGATATGTTCCGGGGCAGGATGGTCATACCGGTCTTCTCTCAACCGGGACGGCGGGTGACAGGAGGCGGGGTGTGACAGGAGGCGGTGTGATAGGAGGCGGGGTGCGACAGGAGGCGGGGTGCGACAGGAGGCGGGGTGACAGGAGGCGGGGTGACAGGAGGCGGGGTGACAGGAGGCGGGGTGTGACAGGAGGCGGGGTGACAGGAGGCGGGGTGACAGGAGGCGGGGTGTGACAGGAGGCGGGGTGACAGGAGGCGGGGTGACAGGAGGCGGGGTGATAGGAGGCGGTGTGATAGGAGGCGGGGTGCGACAGGAGGCGGGGTGCGACAGGAGGCGGGGTGACAGGAGGCGGGGTGACAGGAGGTGGGGTGTGACAGGAGGCGGGGTGACAGGAGGCGGGGTGTGACAGGAGGCGGGGTTACAGGAGGCGGGGTGACAGGAGGCGGGGTGATATGAGGCGGGGTGTGACAGGAGGCGGGGTGACAGGAGGCGGGGTGACAGGAGGCGGGGTGACAGGAGGCGGGGTGCGACAGGAGGTGGGGTGACAGGAGCCGGGTGTGACAGGAGGCGAGGTTACAGGAGGCGGGGTGACAGGAGGCGGGGTGTGACAGGAGGCGGGGTGACAGGAGGCGGGGTGTGACAGGAGGCGGGGTGGCAGGAGGCTGGGTGACAGGAAGCGGGGTGACAGGAGGCGGGGTGACAGGAGGCGGGGTGTGACAGGAGGCGGGGTGACAGCAGGCGGGGTGACAGGAGGCGGGGTGTGACAGGAGGCGGGGTGACAGCAGGCGGGGTGACAGGAGGCGGGGTGACAGGAGGCGGGGTGACAGGAGGCGGGATGACAGGAGGCTGGGTGACAGGAGGCGGGGTGGCAGGAGGCGTTCCTCAGAGAACATCGGTGTGTGGTGGAAGAGGAGGGTATGAGGCAGGTACCTCTCGGAAATAGGTGTGACTTGACGGAGAAGGGTGAGGCGGGTACCTGTGTTAAGTAGGTGGGACACGCGGGGCGGAGAAGGGTGAGGCGGGTACCTGTGTTAAATAGGTGGGACACGCAGACACGGGGGGTGATGCGGGTACCTGTGTTAAGTAGGTGGGACACGCGGGGCGGAGAAGGGTGAGGCGGGTACCTGTGTTAAATAGGTGGGACACGCAGACACGGGGGGTGATGCGGGTACCTGTGTTAAGTAGGTGGGACACGCGGGGCGGAGAAGGGTGAGGCGGGTACCTGTGTTAAATAGGTGGGACAAGCAGACACGGGGGGTGATGCGGGTACCTGTGTTAAGTAGGTGGGACACGCGGGGCGGAGAAGGGCGAGGCGGGTACCTGTGTTAAATAGGTGGGACACGCAGACACGGGGGGTGATGCGGGTACCTGTGTTAAGTAGGTGGGACACGCGGGGCGGAGAAGGGTGAGGCGGGTACCTGTGTTAAATAGGTGGGACACGCAGACACGGGGGGTGATGCGGGTACCTGTGTTAAGTAGGTGGGACACGCGGACGCGGGGGTGGGGCGGGTACCTGTGTTAAGTAGGTGGGACACGCGGACGCAGGGGTGGGGAGGGTACCAGCGGTAAGTAGGTGGGACATGCGGACGCGGGGGGGGGGGGCGGGTACCTGTGTTAAGTAGGTGTGACATGCGGACACGGGGGTGGGGAGGGTACCTGTGTTAAGTAGGTGGGACATGCGGACGCGGGGGTGGGGAGGGTACCTGTGTTAAGTAGGTGGGACGCGCGGACGCGGGGGCGGGTACCTGTGTTAAGTAGGTGGGACACGCTGACGCGGGAGGTGGGGAGGGTACCTGTGTTAAGTAGGTGGGACATGCGGACGCGGGGGTGGGGAGGGTACCTGCGGTGGGACACGGTGGAGCCGGGGAGGGAGGCCGGGCCGCGGAGGCGGATGCCGGCGCAGGCGGAATCGAGGACAGGCTCGGCGGCTCACGGGCCGGCCGGCCGCGCGGCTCTGTCAAGCTCGCCTGGAATTCCCGGGCAGTTTATTACCCAGCTCTGTTTATCTGGAGAGGTGCGAGTTTTTTAGGAGAGAGAACAAACGTGTCTCGCCGTGGCGCGCTACAATAGGTGGCGTCCCAGAAACGACAGAGTGCGGCGCCGTCTGCTCGGGTCACCGTCCAGGCACGGGCAGTCACAATACGGCGCGATATACGGCGCCGAGCGGGTCCAATACGGACTGTCACTGAGGACAACCGACCGCGGCAATATAATCACTAGTCAATGTCACAGATCAATGCCGCGCAGCCAAAAGCAGCGTCATTAAAAATAACAACCGCGGTGGTGCAATGGGTATAAGCTCCTAGGAAACGGAATGATTGATGCTGGAAATCCGGTGTTGTTTACGAGCCTTTGGTGTTGTGGTGTTGTTTGCTCAGGCGCGGTACAGAACCCAATCTCTCCATCGGGCATCCCGGTTACTGTGGGACACTACACACCGGATCTGTGCTTCTTCTTCT
>JAXIVJ010002404.1:7500-110547 GCA_036785665.1 Chirona hameri
AGCAGCCATGCCCCTCCCCCCCCCCCCCCACCACACACACACACACACACACACACACTAACCGCCTAAAATCGGCGCAAAATTGACACATTTCCTGATATAGAAGAAAGTCTAAGCAACTTTGAATAAGGAAAGTTTGTTTTAAATCAGCTATCAAATGCATAAGCAAGCGAAATCCAACGAGTTTTCAGAATTGTGTGATAATTTGTGGAATTTTCCCCCCCCCCCCCCCCCCCCCCCCCCCCCCCCCCGAACCACCATTCTAGATCGGCCAATCCCTGGCGGTGATAGCCATTTGTTCTCGTGACCTCGTGACCCGATTATTGTTACCGGCTGACGACCTCATCGACTATACGGTCATTTGAAATTGGGATACAAACCGAAAAATTATCGCAACTCAATATTACCAAGTGGGGTATGGTAGGTGAACTATCACGTCAAGAATATACAGTGCGGTAAATTGCGTTTTACCATGCAGGATGGCCCTGTTGTAGTCATGTCACTTAGGCGAACTCATTGGTGTGATGTTATTTCTCGGACGAAAAGAACGAAGAAAGTAGAAACACTACGTTTGATGCGATATCAGGGGCGTCGCCACCGGGGGAGGGGGGGGGGGGCTGGGGAGGGGGGGGGGGGGGCAAGTCCCCCCAGGATCGCTCCGGCCCCTCCTAGATAAACAGGATTTTAGCTATGCAAGTGGAGGGCCAAACACCTGGCTTGCCCCCAGACACCTAACCAGCCCCACTCAAAATGTTGTGGCGACGCCCTTGTGTGATATGCATATAGCCCTGCCTCGTGACTGGGCAGTGGTCACACACGCGGTCCAGTTAACTTCAGTATGATCACATCACAGCGTGACACCGTGCGCCGAACTTGACCTCGCTGTTCCTCATCGGCAGGTTTTGCAAAAACATGGAGCAAGAAGCGGAACCGCCGCCGGCAGGAGGAGCGACCCAGTGTCGGCCCCGGAGACGATTCGGCTTCGGAGACCTCCAGTCAGCACTCCGGACCGGGTCCGGGCACGGGTCCGGATCCGGGTCCGGGACCGGCGGAGGCCCGCTGTCGCAGCAGCCGCGGCTACCGCGGGCCCGTGATCCGCGTCCAGTCCATCCGAGACTTCTTCCGAGGCGGAAAATCCGCCGAAGGCGACGAAACCAAGGTGAGAAGAGACGTCAGAGCCGACTGGTCCCGCAAGGACGCTGAGGTGTCATTATCAACATGTCTTGCACGGATAAACTGAAACAATCCCACTGCAGAGCCAGGCGGTATGACACTTATCCTTGGTATGATATTTATACTTTCGCTGTATATTCTCCACAGGTATGCTGTTTGAATGAAGTTGGCAGGATTCAGACTGGCGGCTGCACATAAATCACACCATATAAGGCATTTCGATGCAGCAGGGAAATTAAATGGTCTCTATTTGCGTGCTATCATGCACTCTCTGAATCAATTGTCTTTGAGAGTTTGACTTTCGGCAGAGAGTACAATGGACTGACCTCGTCTACCGGAGCTGGCCAGGAGACTGCAGTCTGAAGGTCTCCGTAACGGATGCTACCTGTTTTGCACGCCTTGAAGCTACGCGAACAACTACGTGAAAGTACATACAACACCACCAGTTTGCAGAAGCAATCACCCCCAAGAATTTTAAATCTCAATAACCAATCATCTTTTTCCACATGCCACTGTTGATTTCTTTCACTATCTAAATTTAATCTTCTCTTGCAATGGCCCGTGTGATGGCCCGTGCCAGGCAGGATCGGTAGACACTGGAGGTGCCACCGCCCTGTGTGGGCGGTGGCACCTTCAGTGACGGACGATGACGGATTGACGGACGGCAGGGGTGAATGACATCGCGTGCAGCAGCCAGAATGGGCCCCCGCGTCAAATATACCCTCCGAAGGCCACGCCGAGATGCAACCACAGCCTTGGCCAACTCAGGCGGTCGACACGGGTGCGCTTAGAAAGTTGTCGTCTCCGGTGTGACGAACATGTACCCCGATCTCAAGCGGCTTATCCACTAATTACGGGCACTGCCAGGAAGGCCAGTGCCAGCCAAATGCCAGTTCTGCTGAATGCAGGGCAGTGTCGCTAACTTTCACTTCTGCTGATACTGTTGGTATCGCGTTCTCGAAAGTGGAAGTTCGGCAATAAATATGGATAATGATACAAACATCGATATTATCTAATAAAATGGGACGGACGGCAACGGTTTTCCGTAATACAACTAATCGATTCAGAGAATAAATATTTGTTGCAAGCTCCAAGCATGCAATACACAATTGTTGCATTTTTTTCCGGAATTGCATGAAAGGTTGACGACCGATTACTCGGACTTTTTTAGTTTTATCGTACATGCGAAGTATGAATTTGAAAATTCCCTGACACTTGTCTACCGATCCTGTTCCTAGGAAGGGAATGTGATCATCACATCTCCCTGTCAGGAATCGCGTTTTCTCCCTGTCCAGAATATGACTGGTTGGTATTTCCGCCTCCCACCAGAGGGTTATGACCACCCCGTCTCCCCCTCAGTAGAGGAATGGCCGTGCTGCCTTTCCTCTCAAGAGTGTGACCGCCCCGTCCCCCAGGATGAGAGTGACTGTGCCACCCTCCCCTTCTAGGGAGAAGGGTGACCGTCCCACATCCCCCCAGGAGGAGTGTGACCGCCCCCCCCCCCCCCCCCCCTCCCCTAGGAATAACTGCCTCTTCTCAGGAGACCAGCGACCGTCCCTTCTCCCCTCAGGATGAGTCTGACCGTCCCCCTTCCCTCAGGATTAGTCTGACCTCCCCCCCCCCCCTCAGGATGAGTCTGACCTCCCCCTCAGGATGAGTCTGACCTCCCCCCCCCCCCCCCCCTCCTTCCTCCCCTCAGGATGAGTATGACCGTCCCTCTCCCCTCAGGATGAGTCTGACCGTCCCCCTCTCCTCAGGATGAGTCTGACCGCCTCCCTCCCCGCATGATTAGTTTGACCTCCCCCGCAGGATGAGTCTGATCGCCTCCCCCTCCCCCCCCCCCCCCCCCCCCCCCACAGGATAAGTATGACCCCCCTCAGGATGAGTCTGATCGCCTCCCCCCTTCCCTCCCCCCCCCCCCCCACAGGATAAGTATGACCCCCCTCAGGATGTGTCTGACCCCCCCCCCCCCCCCCTCAGGATGAGTCTGACCCCCCCCCCCCCCCCCCCCCCGCTCAGGAGGATGAGTCTGACCTCTCCCCTCAGGATGAGTCTGACCGCCCCCCCCCCCCCCCCCTCCCCTCAGGATGAGTCTGACCTCCCCCCCCCCCTTCAGGATGAGCCTGACATCCCCCCTCAGGATGAGTCTGACCGCCCCCCCCCCCCCCCCCCCCCCGCAGGATGAGTCTGACCGGTCCGCCTCAGACGTCTCCGGCGGCGGCCCGGCCTCACTGGAGATGCGCTCCGTCTGTAAGAGCTCCTCGGTGCTGTACCTGGCCTGCCGCGAGCCGTGCGCCTCAGTGACGATTGACGGCGGAGCGGGGGGTGACCGTGACCACCACGGCCGCCGCCAGCTCGCCGGCCACCTCGCACAGATTCCCGTACGCCTACATCAAGTCGTCCAGGAGGTGAGTCAAGAGGCACCGTCTCACAGTGGAGGCTGGGGTTTTCAGGGGTGGCTATGGGGCACCTGCTAGTTAAGCGAAAACATATAGTTTATATAGTTCGGGGAATCTTAATCTATATGAATCGCACGGCGCATCCTTGATACATTTTAGATTTGTGTTGATGAGACGATTTTGCTCTTGTTTATGCTGGGATTCAATAACATCTGAGATTAAAAGAAGCAATAACAAATATATTAATATAGACCATTGAAAGGTCTTAAGAGCCCAAATATTTCTTCGTCGTCTTTGGGCTATTGGACAACTCAAATAATTCCCTAGTCCACGTTTTTAAATCCGGCCGATGTAAAACAATATAACCTACGCTCTTCGATACTGACGTGAGAAAGGTCATTGAACTGTGGCAGTCATTGGAGAACTATGTCGCGATATTTGTTTCATAATATATAGTTATGCAGATTTATTCTCGATCCAATCAGAAATGATTATTTCCGGTCCCAAGTTTGGCAGAACTGGGTGGGGTCGTAAGGCTCTGCTGGCCTCACCAAATCCGTATTTATACCATCGTGCAATGGATCTGGTTTGACGTGAAATTCCCCGACCTCCGGCTGCACCAGTGACGCTGAGCCAAGGAAGGTTATTCCAGGGGTGTTTACCGGGTGGTCTCAATCTTGGCACTGGTTGCACTGGTAGCACTGTCCCTAATAATGACTTACCCGGTCCAGTCCAGTTCTGTTGGCTCTATATCCACATATCTGGTCATGAACTATTAATAAATGGGCAATTAATAAACTGGTCAAACTCTGCAGACGATGTTCGTCTCTGCCTGCTTGCCCAAGGTAAAAATACCAGTAAATTTGCAGTGGGCACCTAACATTTCCTGATACATCGCTCCTTCCTGCACTTAAGACATGCATTACATATATAATTTCCCTATCCCCGTTTCTTCCTGTATTTGTGGCTGACCCACGCCTTTTCTGACTCGCCTCGCTCCGTTTCCAGAGATGAGCGTTCGGTCGACTCGATCAGCGAGCTGACCGAGCCGTGGGAGCTCCCGGAGGCCACCTCGTCGCCGGTTGGCACCCCGTCTGGCTCGCCGGTGCCGCTGCTACCGGCTCCGTCCGGATTCCAGGACAGCGACGACGAGCCTCCCATCACTGTCATCCACCACAAAACGGCCAGCGACGCCAGCGAGGCGCCCAGCGAGTCCAGCGAGACGCCCAGCGAGGCGCCCAGCGAGGCGGCGAGCGAGGCGGGCTGCCCCCGGCCGGTCGCCAGCGACAGCGGAAAGGACTCGCTCGACTCTGACAGCAGCGACGCCGCCGCCGGTGACAACCTCACCGACGAGGAGAAGCTGTCTCCTGCCGGCGACGCCGCTGACTCGGGCTGCGAGGAGTCCTCCTCGCGTCTGATGGTCGCCTCATCACCGCTGCCCCGCTACCGGAAACGCCACAGCCGGCGCGCTACCTCCCTGGACCGCCGCCTGCTGCTACGCAAGCACCAGAGCGCGCCTCACGCCGCCGCCAGCCTGGCGCACAAGCAGTTCAAGCTGATGCGGCTGCGGCGCGACAACTCTGGCGAGCTCGGGATGTATATCGGCAACAAGCAGACGCCGGACGGACGCACCTCGGGCTACGTGATCGTGCATGTGGTTCCCGGCAGCGTGACGCACAGGTGAGCGGCCTCGCGACCGGTCAGCCCGGCCCGGCGCGCGCGCGTGCGTGTGTGATAAGTGAGCCCGCCTGGTGGTGATGCAATGCTGACAGATGGGTTCGTTGGCCTCAGTCGCTAGGCACTAAGCGCTCGCTAGGCGAGTAAGATGTTTGCAGGTCACGTCGTTTGCAGTGCGTGTGTAAACATGGTGTTCTGACTTAGCAACAAGACATTTGCTTAGGTCTGACAGATCAAAGGGTTCCGAAATCAGCCCTACTCGGTCGGAATGGGGCTGGATTTAGCGGAAGGCTGTGTTTTGACTCCGACTCGTTTCGTTCCAGGGACGGACGCTTCCGGATCGGTGACGAACTGATCAACGTGAACGGCACGCGACTGCGCGGAGTATCCCTCGAGCAGGCCCGCGCCTGCCTCAGTCAGGCGCCCAACGAGGTGGACATCGTCATCGCCCGCGACCCGGACAGCGCCATCTATGAGCGGGGTGACCAAGCTGAGCTTCAGGACTCGCTCGACTCGGGGTGCGCGGCGAGCGTGGCCGCTGACACCGACTGCGACGACACGATGAGCGACGTGCCGGAGCTGGCCGAGAGGCCCGAGTCGTCCGTCAGTCTGGCGTCGACCTGCTCCAGCGTGACCTCCGCCTACAGCCTGCCGGCAGCCGGCCGCAGTCGGCGACACTCTCTGTACGACCCGGCCGGCACAGGGAGACGGGCCAGACTCTCACAGGCAGCTATACTGACCGTGGCGCTGGGAACGAGCAGTGGAAAGAAGAGTCTTGGATTTAGCATCGTGGGAGGACGGGATTCAGCCCGGGGGAATATGGGCATCTTCGTGAAGACCATATTCGAAGGCGGCCAGGCAGCCGAGTGCGGCGAGCTCAGAGAAGGTATGTCATTCTGCTGACAGTCAGCGCTCCTGAACAAATATAGGGTTGTTTTCACCTGCATTAGCTCCATGCAGTGCATTTTAAACCGCATACTTACGCAAAAATAACATTTTAGAAATATTTGTCATCACTACCGATGCCAGGTTTTCAGTTTTGTTAAAGGGATTATACGGGTTTCCGTCCTGAAAGGAAATGCACTCTTTTGCGCTTGTATGAGCTTTAAACACGTTTAAAACATATACCATGGACCTCAATGCTCATTTAGTCCAATATTTCAGCAGTTATCAGCGGCGGACTTTGGCGTTTTTTCGAGACTTGTATCAGATAACGAGTACTTGATCGGCATTACTGTCCATCACTTTCTTATCTTAACATCTGCATCACATTCGATGGTGCAGTAATCTGCGCGGCTGAGACAAAATAGCGTTTACGAACTCTGAAGTAAGCTGCCGCAAGAGGGTTTATGTTCTGTTTACTATAGCACGCTCACCATAAAAAAGGTCACGTGACCGTCAAGAGAAAAATCCTAGATGGAGGCCAAATCCGCCCCAGGACACTTCTCCCGACCGGCCACCCCCATATCACTATAAATGAATTGAATTAAAGGGAGATAATCACCTTCTTCCACAAAAATGGAGTTAGCACCTGAAATCAGTAGACCAGGCCAAAATATGATGTAAATACATCACATTTTGTATGTAAACATTCCTACCGAAAGATACTGGCGGTTTCCTACTGATGAGCGATCCACGCTTATATCGGTCAGTACTCAGCAAGTACTCGATAACGAATTCAGTAAATTAGCCTCCCTACGCATTGTTATTTATCATGAAGGTATGCAATATGTTTCCTGCACTCTATCTTTTGCGAATATGTGCCAAAATTTGTATGAACAATCAACAATCATTTAAAAAAGGTGCATTGAAATCGGCAGTTCAGCTTGGCACCGGCCGGCCGGTACCAAGCTAAACTACGGCGACCTATTTAGTGTCGGCGACTTATTTACTAGTACCCATTCAACAACGTTGAACGGATTGATGCAAAAGCGTTGCATCAAAAGTGTTGCGCTTTCCAATAGTGGAGGGAAAATACCGATCATTAACTTTCCCAAACTTCCAACTTTGAATTAGGGAATATTAGTATTTAATTCTTAAATTTAGATCACAACATTTTAATACCATAAAGGTATCCAAATAAGTTGTTTCTAACAAAATAAAAAGGTGATTATCTCCCTTGAAAGGGAATAGGTCACCTTGAAAGTTGTCTTGAAGTTCAACCATACGGTGCATCTTGAGCTCAAAACTACGAATATGACTTTGGTGTTGACAACTGATGGATATATGTGGAGAAAGAAGTAACTTTCTCTTTGTATTTCACGAGAAATCGTACGATGACAGCTGGCGTTCTGGCTCCGCCCCGCTCCGCCTGACGCCAAGTACAGTCTCTGACATGAGACCGCCGCGCCGCCCGGGCGGCTGAGCTGATATTAACGAGGTGTCGTGATCAGAGACTACGTGCCAGAGAGTGTACCTGCCTCCGGTGGCGAGCGTTCATGTCCCGATCGTGGTCCGGAACAGCGGACATGAAACCGGGCCCACTAGTCCTGGGTCGAAATTACTTAACGTAGGGAGGTAATTATTTGACCACAACCAATTTTTAGCTATGCTCTACAAATCTGCTACCTCAGTCCAAAACTCTATATTAAAGGTGAACTATTCCCTTTAAGCTTACCTTTACATGATGGTAAGCCTGAAATTGGGAAATTGTGTGAAATTGCTACGTAAACATATCGCCTTGATGTAAACCACCATGGCATGCGCGATAATTATTGCGCTCTTTGCCATCTGGATGACGATTGAAGAAGGAGTTACTAAATTAAAGACGCTCTAAGCCGGGCAAGTAATGCCATGCGTTTTTTTTCTCATCAATTTTAGAGCTTTGAATTATCTGCAAGTCCTACACTGGATCACAAAAGATTATTCAATTAAATTCTTACGGGACTCTTTATTACTACATACTGTTCGTTCATTTTTTTCCCCTTGCGGCGTTTAGCGTTGAGAATTTGGTTGTGGCGTAGGATTATTTTTTTGTTGCATGAAAATTCATGAAAAATATCGAATTTTATGGGAAAAACTAGCTAACTGCTGCTGTCGTTGGAAACAAAACAAGTTTATTGTATCATATATTGCCTATTGTAACCGGAAATATGCCATAAGTGAGGTGTTTTCATTAACATAAAAGAGATGGCTGGCTCTGCCTCAGCCAGTACTGCAGAAACTACGCGGTGGCATCACCGCGCACTATGAAATGTCCTTACGTGCAGAAGAGGTAATGTCCATAAAAATGTAACTACCGTGTGACTTCTACCACATTTATAAGTAAATTTTACTATGTAACTCAATTATTCTTGGAAACCCCGTATAATCCCTTTAAGAATGTCATCCTACCAGTCAATATACAAGGCATGCCCACCTTTCCGGAAAAAGACCTATAACTTTCATCACTTCTAACTCACTTGTCGCCCCACCCACAGGTGACGAGATCATGGCCGTGAACGGTATCCCGCTGTTCGGCCTGTCCCACCCGGAGACGATCCACATCTTCCGGCAGTACCGCTCCCAGGAGATCACCCTGCACATCGCCAGGCGCGACACTCGCCTGAAGCGGTAAGCGCCGTCTTCGGGCGACGTCTGTCACGGAGCTCCGCTTCCTCCTCCCGGCCGGCTCTTCTCCGGCCAGCCGGCGGCGCCAGACGTGACGTGACGTGGCGTGACGTGACGTGACGTGACGTGACGTGACGCCACTGTCCGCCGCCGGTCCCTCCCTTCCTCTGATCTGTATTCGGTGGTCTATCGGTCTTTTGGGGTCGTTCTGCACCTGGTGTTGGAGGTGCGGGTTGCATGTGTCTGGTCTGGTGCCTGGTGGAGACTGCTTTCTATGCACCGTCTCGGCACTGTCTGGGCGTTGCGGTAGAGCGGAGTACAGACGCAGTGCGATTGCTGTTGGCTGCTGCTGGTTTATCATGACGCCGAGCTAAACATCGTTATTAGTTTGTCAACGCACACGTCTTGTTACGACGTGTGCGTTCCATGTCGAAATTTTTTCGCAACTTTGTAATGTTAAAAATAAGCATCGTGATTGCTCTTACGTTTTCACGAGAACGCAAACTCAATGGAAATGGTAGTGTTTCATTTTGTTTGGATTTTGAATTACCTTATTGGCATTTTAAAAGGTATCTGACCTTGTTTGTGTAATACCAGGGGCGGTTCGCTGAGGGCTGGATGTCAAAAGAAGATCATGGCACGTCGCCGTCGCCGCCACATGACATTGCACGAGTGCATGACCTCTGCTCCTCCGCACGCTGCCTCCGCATGCACGACCGTCACCACCCGGCTCTAGCTGAGGGTAATAAGACAGCACACACAGGCACACAGGACTGGCCTGCCGCTATTGGTGGTGTCGTGAAGCAGGGCGCGTGGCTCAATTCGTTCTTGGATAAGGGTGTTTAGGCTCTTTGTGATCTGTGGTGCCTGCCACAAAAGCACCACGACTTATCTTCTGCATGCGCCTTGTGTATCACATATTGAGTGGCTTCATGACGTGTGGGATAATATCATTTAATAATATCATTACATTTATTCGATAATTATGTTCTCGTCTCGCACCTTGTCAGGGGCTTATTCATTTCGAGATGACAGAAATCGAATGCATGACATACCAGCATGTATCAAATACATCTCAGCCACCGTGTCCTCCCATTGCACAGTGGGCGAGAACGGCCTTTCAGCGCGACACGGCGTTTCTGCTTCAATTTACGGCATCGGTTTGAACATGTAGCTTATCAATCGATAGCTGATGAATCAGGGAGCTCAAAATATGCACTTTCTTTGATCTGCGTTTAACCCGGCATTGACCGGGGGGGGCAAATATTGCCCCCCCCCCCCCCCCTCTCGTTATCTCCGGAACCAATGATCACGGCGAGACGCGCAAGGCGGCATTCGAAAACTCTCAGTGACTCGCATATAAAGCATACTCGAAGTTGTGGAATTGAGGTCACATTTTAGGTCAAAGTCGGGTCAAAGGTCAAAATCGAGGCATTTCAGTTTATGGGCTATACTTTCCCTCCAAAGCCTTTGATTGCGACCATAATCACCCACTTTGCTCCCAAAGGTATAATACACATTCAACATGAGCTAAAGTAAGATTGTTGGCAAAGGTCAAGGTCAAGGCCAGGTCACAGAAGGTCACCATGCGCAGAAAATCTACGAAAGTCATGAGACACATGTTTTATGGGCTATTGTACACGTATAATTCGATAGTGATAGCCATTTTACCATCTGACCGCATTTAAGGGAAGTTAGTGTTAAGCTCAGCTCAGATCAAGTCAGGTCACATAATGTCAAAATTTGAAATAGATAAATATAAATACAAAAGGCATGTTTCTAGACCGGTTTTGTCTCAGAAATACAGTGCTGGCATTTATTTGTCTGTATCAGGTCAATAAAAGCCAACAACGCAGTAACAAATATGACGCCATCAGTTACTCTTACTTAGGGAGTCATGAGTCAGTCAAAAACAAAGATATTCCTTTGAAATTTGGTTTGGGTATTGTTGGAGAACCACACACACAATAGTGTGTGTGGTTCTCCAACATATATTCCGATTTTTGGAAAATGTTTTAAAAGTTTGATTTTGAGGGCATCTTTTTAAACAAAATATTTTTGTTGAATTTTTCGGGGTATTTTTATTTTATTTTCAAATCCGAGATAGCCATTTTGTAACCCTTGTCATCTGCTATCTTCATAATTTTATCTTTAGAAAATGGCCTTTGTACGGCCAGTTAACTAGGGACAGCAGAGATCCGGGCAGTGTAATGGCGCAGAGTTAATAGTGATGTGCATACATACACTATAAAATAAGCTCCAAAATAAAAAGCGCAAATATGTGCAAGGTTTATTTTACTAGGCACAAAGTATAAACTCTAACGAGGCAGGAAAAATGTTTCACTTAAAATAATATACCTCACTTAATGTTAGAATATAAAATTGCTAATTCACATGAAAAGGTCATATTTAGGTATTTCGGGCTGCTGATGATTTGTTCTTTCAAGAACAAATACCACAAAGCCTCCACGAAACGTTCTTCGCCTCTCACGTTAGCATATATCGATGCGATGAGAATGAGGCGCGCCATAGCAATATCGGCAGCTGAACAATAGTGTGTGTTTGAAGACATGGTGCATACAAATAATAAAAAATATTGGCGAATCGGTGTTGTACTTGTATGCCATGGACATTTTTCTTGAAAATGAGCCGTATGAAATAGTAAATTTGGAAATTTTACTTTTTCACCCCATGTCGCGCTAGTAGGCCGTTATCGCCTACTGTGCATTGGTCACTGATAACCACTCGCTCCACCCAACGACCCCGCTCACTTCCCGTGTTATCTATCCACAGTCGGGTGGCCAGCAACAGGGCACAGTCCTGTGACCATCTGGAGACCCTGCCGCACTCAGATCCCTGAGCCCACCTGCAGCAACAGGGCACAGTCCTGTGAACATCTGGAGACCCTGACGCCGCAGTCAAATCCCTGAGCCCACCTGCAGCAACAGGGCACAGTCCTGTGACCATCTGGAGACCCTGTCGCACTCAGATCTCTGAGCCCACCTGCAGCAACAGGGCACAGTCCTGTGAACATCTGGAGACCCTGACGCCGCAGTCAGATCCCTGAGCCCACCTGCAGCAACAGGGCACAGTCCTGTGACCATCTGGAGACCCTGTCGCACTCAGATCTCTGAGCCCACCTGCAGCAACAGGGCACAGTCCCGTGACCATCTGGAGACCCTGACGCCGCAGTCAAATCCCTGCGCCCACCTGCAGCAACAGGGCACAGTCCTGTGACCATCTGGAGACCCTGCCGCACTCAGATCTCTGAGCCCACCTGCAGCAACAGGGCACAGTCCTGTGACCATCTGGAGACCCTGTCGCACTCAGATCTCTGAGCCCACCTGCAGCAACAGGGCACAGTCCTGTGACCATCTGGAGACCCTGCCGCAGCCGGATACCTGAGCCAACCTGCAGCAACAGGGCACAGTCCTGTGACCATCTGGAGACCCTGCCGCACTCAGATCTCTGAGCCCACCTGCAGCAACAGGGCACAGTCCTGTGACCATCTGGAGACCCTGTCGCAGTCAGATCCCTGAGCCTGCACCTGGATCTGCTGCCTCAGCGAATAACCACGGCTCACGGCGGACTAGGGACCAACAGGAGGTTTGGAGATTAGAGCACCACTTCGAGGAGTTTTAATAAAACAAAACTGGACACATTATTTGGCTCAACGCCTTCGAGGCAACCAATGGAGGGTCCAAATCGGCCTCAAATCTCTTGTGAATGGTACCGTCTGAATGCTCCGTCTCTATATCTCGGTGTTCTTGTCCAACGCTTCTCTTCTAAAGAGGAGCGTCGAGGATCGTCTTGGACATTCAGGATTCGTTGCACGTGAACTTCGGACTAGAAAAACTTGAGACGCTGACTGTGACCAGTCTAAATCGAGCTAGAGTGACGCTTCAGACCAGTCAAACAGTGATGACCAGAGACAGTGATGACCAGAGACAGTGACAGAGACGGTGACGACCAAAGACAGTGACGACCAGAGACAGTGACGACCAGGGACAGTGACGACCAGAGACAGTGACGACCAGAGACAGTGACGACCAGAGACAGTGACGACCAGAGACAGTGACAGAGACAGTGAGACAGTGAGACAGGGATGACCAGAGACAGTGATGATCAGAGACAGTGACGACCAGAGACAGTGACGACCAGAGACAGTGACGACCAGAGACAGTGACGACTAGAGACAGTGACGACCAGAGACAGACAGTGACGACCAGAGACAGACAGTGACGACCAGAGACAGACAGTGACGACCAGAGACAGTGACGACCAGAGACAGTGACGACCAGAGACAGTGACGACCAGGGACAGTGACGACCAGAGACAGTGATGATCAGAGACAGTGACGACCAGAGACAGTGACGACCAGAGACAGTGACGACCAGAGACAGTGACGACCAGAGACAGTGACGACCAGAGACAGTGACGACCAGAGACAGTGACGACCAGAGACAGTGACGACCAGGGACATTGACGACCAGAGACAGTGACGACCAGAGACAGTGATGATCAGAGACAGTGACGACCAGAGACAGTGACGACCAGAGACAGTGACGACCAGAGACAGTGACGACCAAAGACAGTGACAGACAGTGACGACCAGAGACAGTGACAGAGACAGTGAGACAGTGACGACCAGAGACAGTGACGACCAGAGACAGTGACGACCAGAGACAGTGACAGAGACAGTGACAGAGACAGTGATGATCAGAGACAGTGATGACCAGAGACAGTGACAGACAGTGACGACCAGAGACAGTGACGACCAGAGATAGTGATGACCAGAGACAGTGACGACCAGAGACAGTGTGTGACGAACCACGTGACGCGATGCCCAGGAGAAATCCCGTACAGACCCCATAGGGTTGTCATCCTGCCCCGTATGGACAGATGGCTGGCGACAGATGACAGGCGACAGATGACAGGCGACAGATGACAGGCGACAGAACGACAAACACCAATAGACATTGCAGCTGGTGTTCGTAAGAATCCGTCTTTGTGGCCGAAAGTTCGCCTAATGATTGACAGCTCAATCTGCCTGGCGCTCTTCCACGAATGCGACTTGTGCATGCTCTTGGTTCACCCAGTTTACGGAGAAAGGCATGCCTTACCCGGTCTGAACTCGAAATGGCGTTGGCGAATGTCCAAGTGTATGACGTTACGCCAAATAAGCACAGAGTATGAAATTTCTGGTGCTGGTGCCTTCACGACTATACAACTCAGTTCTCGAAAGCAAAGCATGTGAAGAGGACTCTCGACAATGAATGAAACTTCCGCTTGAGGGAGATTTTGAACGGTTTTGCACTGCAAAATGCTTATAATAGTTGTTACGTTTCGGTGACTATGCAAGGGTTTTGTACTCAGCTATGCTAAGTTACCTACATAAGCATTATTTATTATTTGGGATGGAATGTTGTGATGAGGGTCCTCCGAATGTCGGTCGTGGTTCTTGCGACATGTCTTGTGTTTTACGGTGATGTGTATGATCATCTATTTTCCAGTTTCGCACAATGTAGCATAACCCATGTATCACCAGCAATCGAATATATAATTTCAAGAGAAGCGATGCATTCTATCGGATGATGTTTCCAGAGTTCGTCACGGGTCGGGCTGGACCATGGGCCGGGCCTGGGCTGGGCCTGGGCCGGGCCTCAACTTTAAGGAAATCGCCGGGCTCTGGACGGGCCTGGGCTGAGAATGTTGAAGTAATGCGTGCAAGCTCAGGTCATAGCTTAAACATATTTTAACCAGCAGCTCACTTCCACAGCAACACACTGTTGCTGTGGCTGTGGCTTTGTGTTTTTTTGGTTAGCATAGTTGGTTCATTGTTTCACATTTATAGTATATAAGTATGAAGTAAATATGCTACGATAAAGATTACAAATTTTGTGAAAATAATTATATGCTTAATCTGAACGGGCCGGACCGGGCCTGGGCCTCACATTTATTAATTTTACCGGACCTGGTCCGGGCCTGGGCTTGGTGTTCATGGGCCCGGGTCGGGCCGGGCTGGGGGTTGGTGGGCCCATGACGAACACTGGTGTGTTCGATGGCGTCTAGGTCATTGTCGGGATAAGTTTCGGTTAGGTTCGGTTAGGTTATAAGGTTCGGTTAGGGATGAAAAATAATAAAAACAAAATATCAGCATTAGCATTAGACTAAATCAGCAGAATACTAAGGAATGATAAGAGGCTTACGAGTTTCATGTTGCAATTATTCACGGTTTCAGTGTATGCTCGAATCGCATATTGCATGATTTCACATATTATGTATTTTACGCCATCCATATGTCATCACTGCACCTGTTCCGCTGATCGTAACGTAATTGAGGTGTATCCTATCGGATTGCATTGCGCTCTAGGATGGAATACGCTCTAAAAAGCCTAAGCTCGTCATATTTTCCTGCCAGTTAAGGACACCAATAGCAGTTCTGGCAAATAAATATTTCCTTCTCACTGACGAGGAGCACTATTGTAATGCCATATTGTAATGCGAATAGCCGCATGTCCTAGATTACTAGCATTCAATCATCTCAGCTCTCTTCTTCTCGTGTCTCTGAACTCTGCGGTACTTTTTGCTGGCTTCCATGGGAAGCAACACACTCGCGTTACACCTTAGATGCAAAACTACAGGCTCATGATTTTCACGCCCCGTGACGCTCCAACTGGACCACTAGGCACTCTCATCTACCACTTCGCACCCCCTCCGTCTCCGCAGACTCATCTCCATCCCCACCTCTAGGCTCTACCCCACCAGCCCTGTCCAGTCCTGCGCGTTGGTCGCCATCTCCTCGGGACAGCTATCTCGAATCCGCGTCAGCGCTGCCCCCACAGCTCTCTTCAGGTTGTCGGCCAGCCAGTACGTGGCTGTGTCCCTGACATGGGTCGCCTGCAGGCACGCCTGGCCGCCAAACTCACAGTTCCGGTAATGATGCAGCGTGGCCATGGCCGGCGCCACTTGAACCGTGCCATGCCCCGGTACAGCTTTCCACACGAAGTGATTGCCAGCTTCGAGTACGTACCGCGGCACGGCCAGGTACTTGCTGCGCTGACCGTGAGAATGGCGGTACGTCCTCCGCTCTGTCTTGGCCAGGGAAGTCAGCGTGCTGCCAGCGGACACGTCGTCCGGCCAGTCGAGGTAGAAGAACGTGTTCTGGAAGCTGTAGGCCGCCGCGCGTCGGCGGGCGCCCAGGCCGTGCTCGAGGGCGTCCAGGAGTCCGTGAAGCGAGGTGTTAGCGCGTGGCACGATCGCCTCGTCGAGATCAATCATCGCCACGTGGCTGCTGCGAGGCAGAGATCGCAACAGACAGTCATTCAGCGCCGCGAACATACCCTCTGTGCGGATATCGCGCTGTGAGCGCAGACCGAGTCTCCACGGGAGCACGGTTACTCCGCCCCGCACGGCGTACCAGCGCAGCGCGCAGCCGACGCGCTGCCCCACTGAGCTGTTGTAGAACGTGAATCGCTCGGCGCCCAGCAGCCGGTGAAGCTCGATGAACTCCACTAGCTGTACCACAGCGTCGTAGCGAAAGTGAAGCGGCTTCACGCAGACGCCAATACTGCGGGTGGGGAGTTCCGTCGGCTCACGATTCTGCACGAGGAGGCGGTTGTGCGCGTCTCCCCTGGGAGCCGCAGTCACCGTGACGTAACTCGGTGGCGAGTCGCTCGCTGCACCGGCCGGCAGCGGGCACAGCACAAACACGGCCGAGTACTTGAGGCTCCAATTCTCTCGGATATTCTTGACGATTGCGTCGACGAGCAGCGGCGGCCGGTCGTCGTCGAACTGGAGTCGGCACCACAGCGTGGCGGGACGGGTGGTGACGGTGGCGCCCACTACGGTCACGGTCGGCCCGGTGGGTCGCCGTCGATCCAGGAAGGCTGAGTACAGCAGCAGCTTGTGCGGCGCGCCAGTCATCGCCACCCAGGTCGCGTCGGTGGCTGATGGCGGGTTCGGCGGGGGAGGGGGCGGCGGTCGGGGAGGCGCCGGTCCAGCACCGTTCAGCAGCAGTAGCTCCAGCAGCAGCAGCACGACGCCAGCCAGCAGCACGGTCAGGACCAGCAGCGGCAGCAGCCGCCGCCGGCCGGCCACCGCCATGGCCGGCTCACACTGTCACCGCAGCCACTGCCACACCACCACCACCACACCCACCGCGGCGCCGCCACCGCCGCCGCCGCCGCCGCCGCCGCCGCTCTGATCGATCGAAGCGGCGCTGTCGTCGTTTCTGACGCCGGTGGTGCTGCAGGGCGGGGACGGCGGCAGCGCGCCAGAGCTGACCCTCCCCCGCTGATCGATGGTGGTCTCCGCCCGCTGCGCAGTGAGACCAGGTGAACAGGAATTTGAAAAACTGTTGGAAGTGGTAATTGCTAGGGACATTAAATGTTTTCCGAGGAGACAGAATTTCCTATTTCAAATGTATGATCGATTGCATGTCTTTGGAGAAGAAGAAAAATATATATTCACGCAACTCCTCATCAACTTCATTTCATCGTGATTTCCGCATAAAAACACAAGCAGCAGCCTTTGACGGAATAAGGTTAATGCTGCATTAGTCCCGTCACATGCATTTTTTGCTTCTGTGTCGTGTCGTGCCAAGCGACTGTCACTCCCACAAAATATCAGGATCAATGATAGGACGTTAGTGAAACTAGGTCAGTTCTCTTCGCTAGATCAGAACCTCAACTATCCGGTAATAACGTTTTTTTATCAGCAAAATGGTCAGTATGCTAAGCCCAGCGATTCTGTCATCCAAGTAGTCATTATTCAGACTGGCTTACAGTAATACTGTGCTATTCCCAGCGTGACAGTTGTTTGCATGACCTTTTCAACCCTGCAAATGTATTAATGCAAATTAAAATAAAATAAATATAAGTCTTAAAGTTTAACGAACGTATTAAGCCTATCAAAGAAAGTTCATGTTCTCGCACCTCCATGACGTAGGTATAAAATTACTTGTATTCGGTATTTGTGCAAAACAAAAACTCTTCTTTGATGCTTGTAGAATTAGTTATATAAACAGTTCCGAAATGTGTATTTGTTCATTTGTTTTACTTTGCAGAGTTCTGAAATGAAAGTTACTTCTTTATGAAGATCATGTCCGTGAAGTGTTAATAGACAGTTCATGAACGTTCATAAATCGTTCATAAATTCATTCTTGGCGTTCTTTGTCTTGTCTATACCTCCAGCACGTCTCGCCATGAATTCGCATAAGCTTGTGTCTGTATTGAATATGATTAGTACACAATGAAAGTGTATTGTCAAGGTCACCTACAAGTGCCTACCGAAGGTGATAGCATCATGATCACATAGCTGAAGTAAAGCTGGTTATCTTCAGTTTTCGGAATTGAACAAATAATTTCTTATCATACATTTCTTATCAGACAAAGTGCATATCAGATGCGCTTTTGTTGTGAAATCTTTGAAATAGTTTGATTCCCGTTTGTAAATCCTTTAAGGGAGATAATCACCTTTTTCCATAAAAATGGAGTTAGCACTTGAAATCGATAGATGAGGCAAAAATATGATGTCAATTCATCACATTTTGGATATAAACATTCCTACCGAAAGATATTGGAAGTTTCCTACTGATAAGCGATCCACGCTTGTATCGGTCGGTACTCAGCAAGTACTCGGTAGCGAATTCAGTAAATTAGCCTCACTACGCATTGTTATTTATCATGAAGGTATGCAATATGTTTCCTGCACTCTATCTATTGTGAATATCTGCCAACAAATTATGAACAATCAACAATTATTTGAAAAAAGTGCATTGACATCGGCAGTTTGGCTTGGCACCGGCCGGCCGGTGCCAAGCTAAACTACGGCGACCTATTTAGTGTCGGCGATGTGTTTACAAGTGCCCATTCAACAACGTTGAACAGATTGATGCAAAAGCGCCAGATGTTGCGCTTTCCAATAGTGGAGGGAAAATACCGATAATTAATTTTCCCAAACTACCTCATTCGGCCTGAGATGGCCCACGGCCGGTTTGAGGATGCCCTTGGTTTATATGAGGTTGTCCTCGGACTGCCTGAGCCCTGAGGGGGCCTTCTGTCGATCTGAGGGACCGTCACTCTTCAGTCGGCCTGAGGGGTCATTGGTCGACCTAAGATGGCCTTCGGTGGCTTAAGGAAGCGCTTGGTCGGCTTGAGATGGCCCTCAGTCGGCATGAGGGTGCCCTCGGTCTGCCTGAAGGGCCCACAGTCGGCCTGAGATGGACCTTGGCCAGCCTGAGATGAACTTTGGACACTTCAAATGGCCCTCGGTCGTCCTTAGGGAGCACTCGGTTGGTGTGAGGGGCCCTTGGCCGGCTGAGGACCCTCGGTTGACCTGAGGGGCCTTCGATTGACATGAGAAAGCCTGCGATCGGTCTGAGGGGACCTTGGTCGGTCAGAGTGCCCTTCGGTCGGCTGAATGGGCCTTCAATCGGCCTGAGGGTGCACTCAGACGCCCCTAGGGGCCTTCGATCGACCTGAGGGAGCTTTTGGTGGGACTGAGGGAGCCTTTTGTGGGCCTGAGTGGACCTCAGTCGACCTGAAGGTGCTCTCGATGGGTCTGGAAGGCCCTCAGTCGGCCTAAGGGGTCCTGATACGGCTTGAAAGGACACTGGCAGCGTTAGGGACCCTCCTTCAAACTGTGGCGTCATCGGTCGGCCTTAGATCGCCCTTGGCCGGTCTGTGGGCATCCCTGTTAGGCCCTTGACGACCGATCTTCCGAGGCCTCGGTGGGCCCAACAGACCCACAGAGGTTTTGTTTAACCTGGCATTGGCTGAGGTCTCAACCGAACGCCATTGGCTGTGGGGGGGCGTTTTTCGCCCCCCCCCCCCCCCCCCCCTGGTTATCTTCTGAACCAATTATTTCAGCGAGACGTTCAAGGCGGCATCCGAAAGCTCTCAATGAGACGAATCTAAGGCATACTCGAATTTTTCAAATTGAGGTAAAATGTCGGGTCACGGTCAGGTCACAAAGGTCAAAATCGAGATATTTTAGTTTTGGGGCCATACTTTCCATCCAGTCTTATATTGAGACTGTTATTGCACAAAGTGCTCTCAAAGGCACTTACTTCTCAATACTTCTCAATTTATCTCCTGCATAATCAAAAGTGAAATCGTAAGCAAAGGTCAAGGTCACAAAAGGTCACTATTGGCAAGAGGTCTACGAAAGTCATACGACACATGTTTTACGGGTTATTGTACACGTAGAATGCGATAGTAGCAGCCATTTTCACAACCTAACACCATATAAGGTCAAGGTCAGGGCACATAAGGTCAAAATTTGAAATTGATAAATCTAAATAAAAAGGGCATGTTGCTAGACCAGTTATATCTCAGAAATACAGTGCTGGCATTTATGTGTTTGTCACTAAAACCTAAAACTAAAAAAGCAAACAAAAAAAAAATATATATTATGACATCATGAGTTACCCATACTTTAGATGCCATAAGTCAGTCAAAAATGGTGATATAATTTTGAAATTTAGTATGGTAGTTGCCCATATGGGGTTCTCTGACATATATTCCGTGTTTTTAATACCCTTGAAAAATTTGCATTTGTGGGCATTTTTTATGTGTTAATTTTTGGGAATCAGAAACCACCATTTGCAAAATTCTGAGATTGCCATTTTGTAGCCCCTCTCATTTGCTATCTTTTTACGTTTTGGGATTGCATTTTGCTCAAAATATGGCATTTGTACGGTTTGTTGAAGTTTAGCTGATTTTTTCGTCAAACTCGTGTGTAGTGACGTCACTAAATTCGCTATATCTCTATTTTTTGCGGACGAAGTTTCTTTATGTTTGCACAGAAGACGTAAAAATGATCTAGAAGAAAGTACCCGAAACTTTGCGTCGATACCGCTACTGTTCTTTGAGCTATTGCGAAAGTTGGTCAGGGTGGCGAAAACGCCCCCCCCCCCCCCCCCCAGCCGATGGCGGATTAAGTCAGATAAGAACCGTTTCATGATGTCATTCCCTTCCCTCAAATCACGACTTAAAAACATGCATCTTAGACGAATTTTTCATTTTAATTATTTACCTCCGCGTACGCATTTACATTATTTACCCTACCCCCAGCTCAACAATATTTGTTTCCGCTGGGGTGGTGGTAAAAGGGCCTTCAGTGTTGTAAAGAGGCCCTCGCGCTGCGGTGGCCCATAAAACTGGCCGCGGGTACTACCTTGGCGAAATCCTGGGTACGACTATGTTCCCAGATACCAATCAGAATCGTGTTTTCTGCGGCAACACGGAAGCGGTTGCTACTAAATTAGCTATTGAGTTTTTATTCACTTATTTTACCTCTCTTGTCCTTCAATTTGTGTGATCTGAAGAGATTCTCGCTTATGTATATCGCAGATTCGTTGATGACATTTGTATATAGACACGATGACAATTACCCATGCCCCCCCCCCCCCCCTCCACACCCCAGTGACGCGATTTTGCCTCGACTGGGGGTGGCTTCACTGGAGGGGATGCACCCCCCCCCCCCCTAGTTAACATGTTAGAGGAGGCCCTGGAGTGACTCCAGGGCTGCGGAGTCGACACAATTTTAGCAACTCCGATTCCGACTCCGATTCCGGCTTGAAAAAAATCGACTCCGACTCCGACTCCGACTCCGACTCCGACGCCGACTCCGACGCCGACTCCGACTCCGACTCCGACTCCGACTCCGACTTCGACTCCGACTCCGACTCCGACTCCGACTCCGACTCCGGTCTATATTCGTTCCCCAACCGCATGCTAGAAAGCAATATCTGCAATGTCATGTCTTACAGCTGGCCAGTCAGTGCGCCGCTCTCCACCGCCTCGCCTTCGGCACCAAGTCTACTAGTCAGTGGTGTGGATTATAAAAAAAAAATCGGGGTGCTCAAGGGTGGATGTAACATTGTGTCATGCCCCTAAACGACTGAAATCGACCAAAAATTGGCATATTTTCTTATTTTTAAGGAAACCTAAGCAACATTTACAAAGTCTAGGTTGTTTAAACATAGTTAAATACACAAGCGAGCTAGATCCTTTGTGGTCGTGCCACAGCCACTGGCCACAGTGTTTGGCTGAGCACTTGAAACTCACAGGACGTAATCAAGCCATAGATACCTACGACCCTGCTATAATCTCGGATTGTTTTCCCATATCGGCGATCTAAGGTCAGGTCAGTTTCGTGACCTTCCCATATAAGTCAACGAGAAGATATACACATGTTTTCGTATCAGAGGGTACGCATTAGATCATAATAATTATTTTAAGATTATGCTATTATAACTCATTTTTGATGACCCAAGTACAATTATTGCTCAGTGACCCCTACAAGATCGCGTGAGGTCATCTGAGGTGACCAGCACTTCTTTCCAATAACTATTGATAGCATAAAATGAAGATAAGAACGTGAGACCGGCGCCACTGTGTATGTCTCGTCGAGACGCGTCCGACATTGCGCAGCACGACATACCTGGTTATCCACATGACCTTAAATTGCCTTGACCTTAAGTCAAATTTTGAATTTGACTTAGGTAACCTGGTCACCATGGTATGATTCAAATCTCCTTGACGAAACGAGCACGACGACGCTAAAAGGGGCGCCGTGTGACCATAAGTGTCGACTGTCGGTGCGTCCACAAACCCCCATTATCATCAGATGACGTTAAAATTATTGCCCTATCTTCATCAGTCGGAAATCTACCGCCAGATGAGTAAACTGTAGGTTTCATTTTCCACTAGTTTTCTTTCGAAAAGGGGTGTAAACTTAAACTGTAGGTTTCATTTTCCACTAGTTTTCTTTCGAAAAGGGGTGTAAACTAAAGGCAATATCCCTAGGCCGACGACTATTCTACCGACCGAAGTAATCGCCAATTGTCAAAAAGTCGACTCCGACTCCGGGTCGGAGTCGGAGTCGGTAAGATTTTAGCGACTCCGACTCCGTCTCCGGCCAAAACTGCCGACTCCGACCGACTCCGACTCCGACTTCGACTCTGACTACGCAGCCCTGCCCTGGATTACACCTAAACTAACGACCACTCAATCACTTCCCGACAGAGGGCGCCTGCACCTAGCGGCCGCAGTCGGAACTAACGAATCAATAGGACGACATTGGAGTCAGCGGCGCCAGGCAGCCTGCACTGCGTGAACCAGAGGCCACCGAGCGGCGCCAGGTGCACTGTGAAGATCAGCGGGCACCGAGCGGCGCCAGGTGCACTGCGTGAACCAGCGGGCACCGAGCGGCGCCAGGTGCACTGTGAGGATCAGTGGGCATTGACCGGCGCCAGGCAGCCTGCACTGCGTGGATCAGCGGGCACCGAGTCCTCTGCTAAGGTAAGGGAAATTATCCTCTTGTCAGGGGTGTCGTTTTACGAAAATGATTGGTAGGGCCCAACTGCTCCGCCGAAACCTACCTACCCTCAATTTGATTTTTTCCTCGGATTTCAGGCACTTAATTTTTAGCTCCAGACTCCAATATTTTGTGTGACTAAAAAATAAACAAAGTACACTTTTAGTCACTGCAACATCACCGGATTCAAATATCGTCACGGATGCCCATTTCGCGGGTTGAGTGGAAGGAAATTGTACCCTTCTGTCCATTCCTGTGACGCACAGCCTTTTTGCACATCGTGACTGGCTCGAGTGGAACTTTTCGATAAAAACCGACACACAGCCCAGACCGGCACAGCAGTACGCTGATGTATAGGTAACCCAGTCCAGCATGGAATATTTCGTTTTTTTACTTTTAATTAACGGGGTAAAAGCGACGCATTTATATTTAAGCAAGTGCATTAGATTATAGTAATTTCATGCACGCAAATTCAGCACAGTAGGCAAAAATCCCCGGCCGAGCCTTTGACCCACTCGGCCCGTGCGTAGTCACTTATAACATGTACCTGAAGATGGGCACGACACCCAGCCTGCGATCACTGGAAAATCACTCTGTATGTGATCTACTTCTAAGTTGCGAATCTGATCATGTGCGAAAGGCGAATAATAAATGAGCAAACAAGGCAACTACCATCCCATGTCATGCTGTCTAATGGAAATTTGCTAGACATGCTGACAATGACCATTACTCACGATACACGATAAAAGTTTTCGGCAATATTTCGGCAGTGTTACAGTTTTGCTTTGTGTTTCAACCTAGTTCCTACTCGATTATATTGTACAAGAAGACAGCGGTAACACGCAATAATACTCAGGTAAAGACAAAAGAAAGAAAGAAAAAACGTATAACGGGACAACCTAGTGCTGGGGCGCCGAGTCCGGCATCTCTGACCCTGGCGGTGCCCCGACTGCGCTTCTCGGGCGGCGTCGGCACAGCTGCCGGCAGGCCGGGAGCAGGTAGCGCGCCAGATCCGGGTCTGCCAGGGGATCGCGTGGGTCCAGGAGTTGGAGGATGGCTCCACTCATCGCTGCGGGGTGCCTCGCTGCTCCCGCTGACATTTCGGCGAACATCACCCTGCAGGCGGATAGCGGATCTCGGCGCGGCCCGGAGCTAGTGTAGGGCCGGTGTTTCAGTCGGTGTTTCCCCAAGATCTAGAAAAAAAGTCCAGAGGGAGGTCTTCGTCTTTCTTTGTGGACTTAGGTTTCTTCTCGCTCGGAGTTTTTGCGGAGCTGGCGACACTCGCTGTACGCGGAAGACTGCCGCTGCATTCGCCGCCACCGTTGCTCCCGCTGCTGCCGCCGTCGGGTGTGAAGTGCCCGTGGGGGAGCGGCCCGATCTGGGTGGCTGCGGACGTAACTGCAGGCGCGTGCGGCACCTTGGCAAGCTCGCCGGGGCCGTTGTTGGGTTCAGTTGGGCGGCGTTATCTGGTCTGTGGTGTGAGGAAGCCTGTTTTGTTGCGAATGGCAAACAGCTCGCCGGTGGGCTGGCTGCTGCGCGCTCTGTGGTCGGTGCGGCTGTGGTGAGCAGGATTGAGGCCGCATTTCTCCGGATGACGGCGAAGGAGCAGCGCTGGAGGAGCTACTCGGTCTCACGGCGCTCACCGGTAACCGCCGTCAACCGGGCGTCGAGCTCGCGAAGGAAAGCCTTCGTCGATGGGCCACATGCTCCTCCAGTTTCGAACGGGACTGGCTCAAACCGGAACCGCTGGACAAGCTCGGCATATTTGCGGCGTTTCGCGACCTCGGCGTCTTGGGCTGCTGCTCCGGCTTTTATTGCGGCGGAAACTATGTGGGAGTCTGCAAAGCTGTTGATGCAGGTGGCATCCCAGACGAGACTGCGCCCTTGAGAGAAGGGGAAGATAGTCATCCCATCTGGCCTCTTGCCATCGCCGCGGTCGCCCCGTGGGGCTCCAGGATGGCGGGAACTCCGGCGGACTGCAGGCCTCGACTGACGATCTCGTTTAGTGCTGTGTGGCGGGGGTGTCTACCAGCGCTGAAGCGGCATGTCAGGGAGTGATATCTCTTCCTGTCCGCCAGCGCGCCGCATTTGCAGTAGTGCGCGTGACAGACGTCGGCACCGACGCGAAGGGCGATGGCCATGCGGACCATCTCGTTGTCGAGCAGAGTGCCGAGGCTTGCCGAGGGCAGCGCGTGGAGCCACGCCCCGCTCTCGGAGGTGGCCGCGTTGAGGAGACGGGCTCGGCCAAACTGATTGGCCACCGTGAGTAGGGTATCCCTTTGGCGTTCAGCGAGCTGGGAGTCCCACGCCCTCTGCAGATGGCTGGCGTCGTCGTCTGGGGCTTCTTTGTCACCAGCCTTGGCCTGCCAGTCGACTGCCGCCTCCTCGCGCTCCGCCGCGACACTCGCCGCGAGAGATTCAGGTAGGATGGAGCACAGGAGCTGCTGACCGCGGTGCAGTGAGGAGACGAAGCTGGGGAGGGCGAAATCTGCTGTCCGCCGGAGACCGAAGCCGCCGAGTCTAGATGGGAGGACAGCTTGCTCCCAGCTTGTCTCGTCGAAACTGACGTTCAATATATCCACTACAGCTGTCTTCAGATCCTCGTCCAGGTTCTTCAGGAGATCAGGTTGCTGGTAAGTGGGGCGGATTTTAGGAGGTACTGCAGCCGCGGCAGCCAAAGACAGTTTCGGAGGAGGAAGAAGGCGGAGTGGACATCCAGAAGGCGGAGGCGGGTGACCATGCGGTTCAGCTCCTTCTTCTTTTTCCCCAGTGCTGCCCTGGCTGCGGGGCCGGTAAGGGGTGCACCGAAGACAGTCTTCTCGGCGTCCTCCAATATTGAGGTGCCTGGGGTGACCTTGTGGAGTCTCTCAACAGTGCTGCCGCACTGCTCGGCACTACCAATGTCCTTCGTCAGGATGATCTTACATTTGGAGGGATTGACCACGAGACCGATCTGATCCAGCCTGGGAACCAGCTGCTCCAAGTCGTTGATGATGTCATTGATGTTGCCGCCCAGGGTTCAGTCGTCCAGGTACCAGCAGTTGAATGGTGATGTAACTGTACTGGCGACTGGATGGATGGCCAGGGAGAACACGGCAGGTCCACAAGGGTCGCCTTGCTGCAGCCCGGTTGCCGACATGATCTTTGAAGTGCCGTGGCAGAGCGGCGTCGGCTTGGAGTAGGCCTGCCAGAGCAGCGGGTACAGCGAGAGAACGTGCTCCCGCACCTGGCGGAGGAAGTGATCTCGGCGCACGGAATTGAAGGCATTCCGCATGTCGATCTTCACAACCACGCTGTTTTGGTCCAGGTAGCCGGTGTACTGGCGGGCAGCGTGAGCGGTGGCTTCACAGCCTCCAGACGTGCCGAAACCCAGCTGGATCGGGCGCTGCTCCTCGCCCAGCAGAGCGCCGAGTGGCCTCAGGACAACCTTGGTTGCCAGCCAGCGGTACGTGGACCCGATGGCGATCGGTCTGACGCCGCCGCAAGGCTTCCGCAACGCTATCAGGGAGGCTCCGTAGAAGGCTGCGCATGCCGGGGCTGGTACTTCGCCTCGGAGCGTGAGGTTTACAAGCCGGGTAAGAGAGGAGGTGAGTCTCACGCCAGCCTCGCCGGCAGAGCGGCCGGTCAAGTCCTTGAGATGGGCCTGCCTCAGACCGTCCAGGCCCGCGCTGGAGTCGGGATCAAAGGAGGCGATCTCCGCCGTCACGTCTGCCTCGGTGGCCAGGCAGGACTGAGTAGAGTCGTCCGGACCGGGAGGCAGACTGAGGTCGGTTCGAGGGGCAGGGTGTTTGGACTGGAGGCTTTCGGTGACATCAGGCGAGTCCTGGTCGATTTCATCATCTGATGCTAGCAGTCGGATTGCACCCTGCACGTCTCCGTCTGCAATCTTCTGGGTCACGTTCTTCTTCAGCCGCTCGGTGGTTTTCGTCAATTCACCTGGCTGGCGATGCGTTGACTTGACGCGGATCCGCGACCGTTCCTACTGCAGAACGGTGAAACGAATCAAGAGAGTCAAAACTTTCAAACTAGGTGATTTGTTTTGATTTGAGTAGACGTACCAGGTTCTGTGATACCGCCCATATGGTTGAGAAGCGGCATCACATTACACATAGGATGTTTTAAAATACATATTTTGCATCGATGACGAAACATGATCATCGAAGTTCATTCCACATTCTATGAGGCCATGCAAAATATTAGCAAAATCGGATGCCGTTTTTCCACCCGCAAAGTGTTAAAAAAAATTGTGGGGAAAATGTAACAATAGAAAAACTGCCATCAAAATCACAGCCTTTATTCAATCGGTTTTAAAATTTTCAAATGTTCTGAGGACGCCTGTTTAAATTTAACCCTATTACTGTCGGGATAAAAAAAAAACGAATCTGTCGGGGGTAATTGACCCCCCTCCCCCCCCCCCCCCCCCCCCCCCCCCCCCCCCCCCCCCCTTCGTATCGCGGAAACCGCTGCACTGATTCTCTTTGGGAAAGCGGTAGTCTATTCCTTTGAGCATGAACGACATTCCTGTATTCATAAATATGCAAAATGTTGTCATGGGCGGATACAGGTAGCAAAACAAATGGGGGAAATGCATTTTTAGATTCTTGCCCTGTGACGTCGTTTGAACGCATTTTTTTTTCATTTTGTTGGATTTCGCCACCTAATTACGAGCGAGCGCTTCGCGCTCGCTCGTCTTTCCGTGGAATATGGGGAAAATCTGAATATGAGCGGCCCGGCCCGGCCCGACCCGTGACGACGCTTTTGAGAAGCTCATATCTCTGAAACCACACGTCCGATTGACAAGCTGACTTCTTTGCTGAACAGCCCCATCCAACCTACCCTGTTTGTAACCAATTTTGACTCATGTGGGTGACTACCACTGCGCGTGACGCGTGCCGCGTGAGGGGTGTTGAAAAGTGTTTTCTCGCAAAAACTCTGCAAAGGCTGAGCCGATTGTGTGCAAATTTGGTGTGTGGTTAGGGACCCCTCAGCCGCCAATTTGCCAATTTTCCCAAAGTCAGGGGTGGGGTGCCTCTGCACGTGCGCACGAGCACATCCCTATTTTATATCTCAGGAACGGCTGAACCGAATGCGTTCTAATTTGGGTGTGTGGTTAGGGACCTCTCAGCCGTTGCCTTTCCACAAGTCCTCTGCACGTGCGCACGTGCTCACTCCTATTATATATCTCAGGAATGGCTAAGCCGAATGTATTCAAATTTGGTGTGTGGTTAGGGACCTCTCAACCGCCAGTTCCCCACAAGTCATGGGTGTGGTGCCTCTGCACGTGCGCACGTGCGCACCTTTTTTGCATCTCAGGAACTACTTGCCCGATCGGGTTGAAATTCACCATACATTTATTTCGCGCTCGCTCGTTCATCGCCAACTACGGCGCCTTACTGGTTGTATGCTCTAACATATACTCCTTTTTAAAGTTTGGGAAAATTAACCCAATGGCGTCCTCAGGCAATTCCAAAGGGGGTATCTAAAGATGTCACTATAATATTTGTTTGCCGCTTTTATTGCTGTTTTAGATGCTTATTACGAGCGAGGCTCGCTCGTCCTTCCGTGGTATATAGAAAAATATGATTATGAGCGGCCGGCCCGGCCCGGCCCGGCCCGGCCCGGCCCGGCCCGGCCCGACCCGACCCGACTCGACCCGACCCGACCCGACCCGTGGCGACGCTTTTGAGAAGCTCATATCTCTGCAACCACACGTCCGATTGACAAGCGGACTTCTTTGCTGAGCAGCCCCATCCTCCAACCTACCCTGTTTGAGACCAGTGCCGACTCATGTGGGTACCTACCTCTGCGCGTGGCGCGTGCCGCGTGAGGGTTGTTGGAAAGCGTTTTCTCGCAAAAACTCTGCAACGGCTGAGCCGATTGTGTGCAAATTTGGTGTGTGGTTAGGGACCCCTCAGCCGCCAATTTTCCACACGTCAGAGGTGGGGTGCCTCTGCACGTGCGCACGTACTCACCCCTATTCTATATATCAGGAACGGCTGGCCGATTGTGTTCAAATTTGGTGTGTGGTTAGGGACCTCTCATCCGCCAGTTTCCCAAAAGTCATTGGTGGGGTGCCTCTGCACGTGCGCACGTGCACACCCCTATTCTGTATCTCAGGAACGGCTGAGCCGATTGTGTTCGTATTTGGTGCATGGTTAGGGACCTCTCAACCGCCGCCTTTCCACAAGCCAGGGGTGGGGTGGCTTTGCACGTGCGCACGTGCACACCCCTATGCTATATCTCTGGAACGGACGAGCCGATTGTGTTCAAATTTGGTGTGTGGTTAGGGACCTCTCAGACCACACTTCCCACGAGTCAAAGGTGGGTGCCTCTGCACGTGCGCACGTGCGCACCCTGTTTTGTATCTCAGAGACTACTTGCCCGATCAAGTTGAAATTCCCCATACATTTCCTTCGCGCTCGCTCGTTCATCGCCAACTACGGCGCCTTACTGGTTATAGTTGTTTTCAAAAGCACTCAAAATCACACCCTCACACTCTAAAACATTGTTTGGACGCCTTTATTATTTAGTTGCTAAGATTTGTTTTTCTCGTCAGATGTGACTTTGACTTGTAAGAGGATGAGTCGACTCAACTTTGACTTGAGCAGGATCCAGACGACTCAACTTTGACTTAAGCGACGTCCATGTGACTCAACTCTGACTCAACTCAACCCTTCTATTTTTCTTAAGTGACTCCACTCTGACTCAAGTTGAGTTGAGTCAGTTTTGAGTCCAATTTGACTCACTGACTCTGAGTCAAGCACAACCCTGCCCCACAGTGACCCTTGCGCAGGCACGTAGCCAGGATTTTGTTTTAGGGGAGGAGGCACGTCAGTGGCGGATCAAATTTCGCTCCGTTTTCAGGCAGCGCGTTCAGTAGTGATGACGCGCGGCAAGCAAAGGAGCGCTGTCCAGCCGCCGTTTTCATGGCAGGCGGGCGCAGGTTCCGGTCCTGTCGCGTAGCACGCTCACAGGTCCGCGCGTCGGCGTAGGTACGGAAAAAGGGGTCGAGATCCGCAGGTTTACTCAGAAAACATGCTTTGTGAGCGACGATCACCGTTTGCAGATCACACAACTGACGAGGCGTTTGGAGGTTCAGGTCACCCCGCGCGCGAGATATGTGATCGTACTTTCTATGTCCAGTAACGACTCTTGTGGCAAAATTCACGATTTTCATCAGCCTGGTGTCGTTGGCAGCCGAACCATTACCATAAACAGAGATGCAGTACCTCACGCGCGAGATGACCAGACCGCGCACAATAGTCAACATTACGCGTAACCTTCACGCATAACCTTCACGCAGCCAGTGAAGGAGAGGTGAAGATGCCAGACGACCCTCCTCGCGCCCGCCCGACGGCAAAATACGCCATATTCCAAATAGCAGTAGGCATGAATGATCTTCAAATTCAGAAATTTGGGGTGAAATCGAAGTTGAAATGAAACTTGTGGCTATGCTTTATATTCAGCACATGACATATGATCAGAATATCTCAGCAGAGAGGTTCATCCTAAGATTCGTAACCAAAAACTCTAAAGTTCGACCTAAAACCCATCTGGAACCTAGCTGAAGCTCCGCAGGCGAGTGTTCTGTCGTCTGACTGACTGGCCGTGGACCGCCTGGAGCCCATGTCTATCATCACTAGGCTACTAGTTTTGTTGTCAGTGATCCTTGCGGAGCTAGGAAAGGCATCCTGTTATGTCTGAACTGGCTGCAGGCTGTACAGGAGCTGGCTGACTCCTAGACCCCGAAGAAGCGATCCGGGCTATATCCCATCTCCATTGAAATTCCCGTAAAGTGCATTGAACTTTGCCTGATGCCGTGGAGCCGTCTTGCCAGATAGGGAAAATATCATCACAAACATGCAAATGTCCAGATATTCAACTTCGATTTCACCCCAATTTTGTTAATTTGAGGATCATCCATGCTTACTGCTATTTGTAATATGGCGTATTTTGCCGTCGGGCGGGCGCGAGGAGGGTAGTCTGGCATCTTCACCTCTCATTTGTTACTGGCTGTGTGAACGCTATGTCACGTATTGGAAAATCAAAATGTCCAACAATTTCCAACAATACTTGTAAATTTGCACGTGCTCCGACTATTTGTACTGCTTGTAACGGGGTTGAGCGCCTGACTAGGGCGGCCGACCCGTGTGACGCTCCGTTAAAACTCGTGTTTTTCGCGGTTTTACGCGACACCTGGCGGTGAGAGCGTGCAGAGACAGGGCCGATACGTGACCGAACCGAGTGTGTGACCATCTGCAACTTTTACGTGGCTTTTTGAGTCATTTTCAATCGGTTTTTATTTGTTGATGCCGATGAGCGCTCCATGGCAGGAGTCAAGCTCGGTGACCCGACATTCTACCGATTCTGGAAGAGGTATGGGCGTCCCGGCCAATCAGGGCTGCCGACCGCCATCTACCAATACCCGGATCGGACGACTACACTGTCGGGTCAGGGCGAGCGGCCGCCGCCGTTGCGGCCCGCCTGGCTGGGCAGGGGCGGAGTCGGGCCCTGGGCCGAGGGAGCGGCCGTCCCGCGTCTGGAGCTTGCTGGTGCTTCGTCCCGCAGAAGAGGAAGAGGAAAGCACCGCGGCTGCCGCGCTGGACGGCGCGTTCAGCTCCGGCGACATCGCGGGAGCCGCGACGGTGTTTGGCTGGGTCGATGCGAGTCGCGCCCCCAGCCTGCGCGTTGCCTGACTCCGCTTGCGCAGTTGACGCGGGGGCGGACGGCCGCTGTGGTGCGGCCGAGCCGTGACCCGTCCGGGTCGCGCTCATCGAGCGGCAGCGCCATCTACTCCGGCCGTGCATCACTGCTACCTCGCGGTGCCGCCGCGGAGCCGGCCCCGTGTGCTGACCGCGACCTTTTCGCCCCACCGGTTTCTGGGGTGGCACCCTCAACACCACCAGAACAAGATCGACACCTTCTACAACCACCCCGCCTGACGATCCGTCAGACGCGACAGGCTGAAATTCGTGCGGCTGCTGCCTCGTCGTGTGCGCTGAAGATCGGCCACCTGAATGTGCGTTCTCTGACGGCGCACCTGGACGAGGTCAACCATCTGCTGCTGCGGGAACAGCTTGACGTGTTTTGTCTCAGCGAGACATGGCTGACCGATGCAGTTAACACCGACATGCTGCTGTTCCCGGGCTACGTCATCAGTCGTCGCGATCGACAGACTAGGAAGACGGGAGGCGGAGTCGCCATCATCCACCGCAGCACACTGAGAGTCGAGAAGCTACGGGTGCCCACTGTCAACTCGACACTCGAAGCACTCTGGCTCCAGATCATTGGCCGATCTACCATCATCGTCGGCGCAGTGTACCGCCCTCCATCTGGTCCGTCCGCGCCAGCCATCGACGACCTCCGCCACCAGCTGACGCATGTTCTGGCGCATGATCGACCAACCTATGCGCTCGGAGACCTAAACTTCGACCTTCTTCGTCCGGAGAAGCCAGGTGTATCGTCATACATGCAGCAGCTTAGCGATTTATCGCTAAGGCAGCTGATCACGGGCCGACTCGTCCTGGGCCGAGCCCATCGCTGATCGACCACCTGACAACAAACCGACCAGACCTGACATCAGCCGCCCGAGTGACGCCGTGCAACATCAGCGACCACGATCTCATCACTGTGGCCGTCACCGATGTCGAGACACGTCGCAGTCCCGACATCGTCACCGTGCGGTCCACGCGGCACGTCAACAAGGACGCCCTCTGCCTCGACCTCCTCCAAGCCGACTGGACACAGGTCTACGAAGCAGACTCCATCAGCGACATGTGGAACAGCTTCCTCACAGTATGGAATCCCATCATCAACCAACACATGCCAATGCGGACCATCACAGTGAAGCACAGACCGTGTCCATGGCTTGATGACGACACAGTGCGAGAGGCCATGGCAGCTCGTGACCATGCACGCGCCGACAGGGACCTCATCCCGTGCGACGCCACCGAGAGGGAGTTTCTGGAAAGCCAGAACGCCGTGAAGATGGTCATCAACCGCGCGAGCGCTGCCTTCTACTCTTCTTTCAAGCACTCCCGTCCGAAGACCTGGAAGAACATCAGGCAATTCCTGGTCTCATCTCGGAAGGCTCAGCCGAGGACAACCAATGCAGTGCCGGCGGATCCTGAGTGGCCAGACCGACTGAATCACTTCTTCACGTCAGTCGGCTCCGGCGTGGCGCACGCACTAGCGGAGAGTGACGCTGGCGAACCGCTGTCGCCCCGGCCGCCCCGCGTGTGTGCCGGGTCGTTCTCGCCGTATCCTGCCACCCTACCGGAACTCTCAGCAGCGCTAAGGCGCATGGGTACGTCCCGCGCCTGTGGTCCTGACGGCATCACCGTTCAGATGTTACGAAGTACATTTCCAGTGGTGGGTCCGCATTTGCTGAGGCTTGTTAACGATTGCATCACTAATTGTGTATTGCCCGAGCAGTGGAAGGCTGCCACCATTACCGCTCTCCACAAAAAGGTGGACACTGCTGACCCCAATAACTACCGTCCGATATCAGTCCTTCCTGTCGTGGCGACACTATGCGAGCGTGTGGTCTGTACCCAGCTTATGTCGTACCTCACATCGCACCGTGTACTATGCCCGCAGCAGTACGGTTTCAGGCCGGGCCTGTCTACGGAGGCGGCCCTGCTCGACGCTGTCATTTTCGCAACAGACAACATCGACAGACGCATGATAACATCACTCGTCACAGCTGACACGTCTAAGGCCTTTGACAGCGTCGAGCACGGCCGTCTCCTGGACAAGTTGGAATGGTATGGTGTCCAACGCGAGTGGTTATCGGCCTGGCTGCGGGGGCGTACCCAGACCGTGCGGGGTGGATCGTGCGCACTGGACGTGACGCACGGGGTGGTCCAGGGATCCATCTTAGGACCTGTGCTCTTCCTCATTTTCACCAACGATCTGCCACAACACCTTCCACACGGAAGGATCGTGATGTACGCTGACGACACTCTGTTCCTTGATGCTGACTTTCCATCAAACCTTCAGGCCCTAAAAACTCGTATTGAGAGCTCTCTCTCTCTCCTTATAGTTATGAAGTGGTTTACACAGAACCGTCTAAAAATCAATTCGGCTAAAACGGAGATGATCATCCTCAGATCTCGCCGTCAAAACACCACTGCCGACTTCTCTGTTTATTTCGGCAACGACAAAATTTCTCCGTCACAAAGCGTCAAGGTGCTGGGTGTTGTCATCGACCCACACCTGTCATGGAACCGCCACGTCTCATCGGTCGTTCAGCGTTGCTATTGTGTGCTGGTAGGTCTCGCGCGAATCCGTCATAAGCTGCCAAAATGCGTCAGACGTCTGCTGGTCGAGGCTCTCGTCTTCCCTCACATCCGTTATTGCATAACGGTGTGGGGAAACTGTACCGCGGCACAGAGGCAGCGCGTGCAAAAGGCGATCAACTTCGGTGTCCGCATTGTGACTGGCCTCGGCCGGCGTGATCATATCACCCCGTCATTACGGGAGCTCGGGTGGCCTAATGTTGAGGACATGATCAACGAACGTGACATTGCCGCTGTGCGCCACCTCATCACTGCCCCCAGCGCCTCAGAGCCGCTGCGCGGTCGGGTGGTAAGGCGTGCCGACGTGTCCGCCCGCCACACGCGCGCCAGTGAAGGCGGCCAGCTCGAGCTTCCCCGCGTGCGGACGGAATTCGCAAAGCGCAGTATCATGTACCGAGCCGCGAGTGTCAGGAACGCCCTAACACCAGAGGCTAGGCGATAGCCCATCTGCATGCTGCATCTATATACCGGGATATGGTTGCGATCGATGTCAGCGGTCGGGGTCGGTCTGTGTTGCCACTCTTTTGCCGCTGTGTTTTATCATCTGTATTTTTATCATCATCTGATGCTGTATTTTTTACTTTTATCTTGGTGTACTTAATTTTTGTAATGACGTGGATACCATAAAATCCATACTATGGAGGGTCCTAATACATATATCTGTATCTGTATCTGCATCTGTTGTACTTTCGATGTTAAAATTGACATTCTTTATGAAACACTGTACAGTGTCCACACATGTCCTCCAACCGGTAGGCCGTACACAAAGGCGAACATCAGGCTGTACACAAAGGCGAATATTATTTTGCATTAATTGGTTTGAATGTTCTTCGCGATAATCTAGTCCCAGGTGGTCTGTGGCAGTGAAACGTAAGCTGGAATGGATGGACGTCACTGTGCGCCATGCTGTTCAATCGCCAGTAACCTAAACCGAAGGGTCTTTCACCTTAACCCGCGCCGTGCCGGTGCTCGGCGCCACTTTCGCCGTGCCGGGGGGGGTCAACGCCCCACCCCCTCGAACTTGGCGCCTATGGAACGTTAAAATAACGAAAATAACGTTCGAAAGCTCGTCCAAAATAATTTTCAACCTATTTCGGTAATTTTGGGGCTCAGGTCAATATTTAGGTCACCAGAGGTCATCAAAGGTCAGATTTTCCAGTTTTAGGACTCCGTTTCGAACACCCCCAAATATATCAGGAAATAACTTTGACACCATCGTGTTTGTTTCGTGAAGGCGCTTCGAAGCATATTCCTGTTGACCAGATTAGGTCAGCTAAAAAAATGACCTCAGGTCAAGGTCAAGTGGTGACCCAAGTAGGTCATGCTGTATATTGGGAGACGTGTCTAGACGAGAGAAACACATTGGTGCCGGTTTCACTTCACTCGAGTTTTCACTTCACTTCACTTCATTCTGTCGAGAGTTATTGACAAAAAGTGTTGGTGACCTCGGATGACCACGGCTTACTATGTAGGGATTACTGATCAAAATTGCACTTGAATCATCAAGAATGACCTATTATAACATAATCCAGAAGGAATTGGACTGATATCACGCGTATCCTCGGACTAGGACGCATTTTAATATTATTCCATTGACTTATAATGGGGAGGTCACTAAATTGACCCGACCTTAAGTCACCGATATAAAACAAAATCTGAGATGCACGAATTGTAGTTACCTATGACCTTATAAAATCCTGTAAGTTTGAAACCAATCGGCCAGAAACTATGGCTGTGGTACGACAGCAAACTTTTTTGGAGGTGGGGTCACATTATCTGGCCTGGTGACCTGACCTGAGATGAATCGGGGTCAAGAATGTCACACAATATGGGTATTTGATGCCCGAACAGCTGTGCCAAAAACTGTATGACTTATGAATCTGCGTATGACGCAATTCTGACGTCAGCGGGTATGACATCATAACACCGACGAAGTTTCCGGTGCCCGAAACAGAGCCTTCTACAAGGGGCCTACTAGTCCTGTGTTGAAATTATTTAGCGTAGCGAGGTTTTTCTTTCAGCACATCCCATTTTTTCATGTTAAAGGCGACCTATTCCCTTCAAATAAAAACAAAAACGTTGTCCTCGAATAATCTTAGGGAGGGGCGTCTAAACGCCCCCCCCCCCCCCCCCGTGCACGGCGCGGGTGAAAGGAGTAATTACCCCTAATTGAGAATATCTGCTGTAGTTTCCCCGTTACCCATCATTCGTGTTTATGTGAACTCTTCCTACGATGATACCGAGTCCAATGATCTCGCCTGTGTTTCAGATGCGTCGGGCCCCATTGCAGCAGTTTGTCGCCCTTGTGGCTGTGACTGTGACTGTGACTGTGACTGTGACACTGCTGGGAACCGCGTCAGCTGAGATCAATCGTGGCAACGTCGACATTCAGAAGCTCGACACAGAGAAGAAAACACTCAACCTGGCCGGAATATTCCCCATCTCTGGGACGGAGGGATGGCAGGGAGGCCAGGTAAGCCACAATCAACCAATCGCCACACTGTTTGGGGCGGGGTTTGTTTTGCCCCTGGCTGAGAGGAATCAGTCAGTTTCACCATAAGTCATTATATGCGTGTTGATCCGTTCCATTGTTCATATGGCTGGCGACCGTATGTGTTGTGTAACTGTAGCCCTGTGGGTCAATACTCGCACTGTAGCCCTGTGGGTCAATACTTGCACTGTAGCCCTGTGTGTCAATACTGGCACTGTAGCCCTGTGGGTCAATACTGGCACTGTAGCCCTGTGGGTCAATACTCGCACTGTAGCCCTGTGGGTCAATACGTGCACTGTAGCCCTGTGGGTCAATACTCGCACTGTAGCCCTGTGTGTCAATACTCGCACTGTAGCCCTGTGTGTCAATACTGGCACTGTAGCCCTGTGGGTCAATACGTGCACTGTAGCCCTGTGTGTCAATACTCGCACTGTAGCCCTGTGTGTCAATACTGGCACTGTAGCCCTTTGGGTCAATACTCGCACTGTAGCCCTGTGGGTCAATACTCGCACTGTAGCCCTGTGGGTCAATACTCGCACTGTAGCCCTGTGGGTCAATACTGGCACTGTAGCCCTGTGGGTCAATACTCGCACTGTAGCCCTGTGGGTCAATACGTGCACTGTAGCCCTGTGTGTCAATACTGGCACTGTAGCCCTGTGGGTCAATACTCGCACTGTAGCCCTGTGTGTCAATACTCGCACTGTAGCCCTGTGTGTCAATACTGGCACTGTAGCCCTGTGGGTCAATACGTGCACTGTAGCCCTGTGGGTCAATACTCGCACTGTAGCCCTGTGGGTCAATACTCGCACTGTAGCCCTGTGTGTCAATACTCGCACTGTAGCCCTGTGTGTCAATACTGGCACTGTAGCCCTGTGGGTCAATACTCGCACTGTAGCCCTGTGGGTCAATACGTGCACTGTAGCCCTGTGTGTCAATACTGGCACTGTAGCCCTGTGGGTCAATACTCGCACTGTAGCCCTGTGTGTCAATACTGGCACTGTAGCCCTGTGGGTCAATACTTGCACTGTAGCCCTGTGGGTCAATACTTGCACTGTAGCCCTGTGTGTCAATACTTGCACTGTAGCCCTGTGGGTCAATACTTGCACTGTAGCCCTGTGGGTCAATACTCGCACTGTAGCCCTGTGTGTCAATACTGGCACTGTAGCCCTGTGGGTCAATACGTGCACTGTAGCCCTGTGTGTCAATACTCGCACTGTAGCCCTGTGGGTCAATACTTGCACTGTAGCCCTGTGTGTCAATACTGGCACTGTAGCCCTGTGGGTCAATACTCGCACTGTAGCCCTGTGGGTCAATACTCGCACTGTAGCCCTGTGTGTCAATACTGGCACTGTAGCCCTGTGTGTCAATACTGGCACTGTAGCCCTGTGGGTCAATACGTGCACTGTAGCCATGTGTGTCAATACTTGCACTGTAGCCCTGTGGGTCAATACTTGCACTGTAGCCCTGTGGGTCAATACGTGCACTGTAGCCCTGTGTGTCAATACTCGCACTGTAGCCCTGTGGGTCAATACTTGCACTGTAGCCCTGTGGGTCAATACGTGCACTGTAGCCCTGTGTGTCAATACTGGCACTGTAGCCCTGTGGGTCAATACTCGCACTGTAGCCCTGTGTGTCAATACTGGCACTGTAGCCCTGTGGGTCAATACTCGCACTGTAGCCCTGTGGGTCAATACGTGCACTGTAGCCCTGTGGGTCAATACTCGCACTGTAGCCCTGTGGGTCAATACTTGCACTGTAACACTGTGGGTCAATACTCGCACTGTAGCCCTGTGTGTCAATACTGGCACTGTAGCCCTGTGGGTCAATACTTGCACTGTAACACTGTGGGTCAATACTCGCACTGTAGCCCTGTGTGTCAATACTTGCACTGTAGCCCTGTGGGTCAATACGTGCACTGTAGCCCTGTGTGTCAATACTTGCACTGTAGCCCTGTGTGTCAATACTCGCACTGTAGCCCTGTGGGTCAATACTTGCACTGTAACACTGTGGGTCAATACTCGCACTGTAGCCCTGTGTGTCAATACTGGCACCGTAGCCCTGTGGGTCAATACTTGCACTGTAGCCCTGTGGGTCAATACTTGCACTGTAACACTGTGTATCTGTGCCCGACAGGCCTGTCTGCCTGCGGCGCAGATGGCCGAGGAGGACGTGAATGCCAGGGAGGATCTGTTGGCGGGGTACACCCTACATATGACATGGAATGACAGCAAGGTCAGTGGTCAGGACGATCCCGGGTGCGGCAAGGTCAGGACGATCCCGGGTGCGGCAGGGTCAGGACGATCCCGGGTGTGGCAGGGTCAGGACGATTCCGGGTGCGGCAGGGTCAGGACAATCCCGGGTGCGGCAGGGTCAGGACAATCCCGGGTGCGGCAAGGTCAGCACGATCCCGGGTGTGGCAAGGTCAGGACGATCCCGGGTGCGGCAAGGTCAGGACGATCCCGGGTGCGGCAGGGTCAGGACGATCCCGGGTGCGGCAAGGTCAGGACGATCCCGGGTGCGGCAGGGTCAGGACGATCCCGGGTGCGGCAAGGTCAGGACGATCCCGGGTGCGGCAGGGTCAGGACGATCCCGGGTGCGGCAAGGTCAGGACGATCCCGGGTGCGGCAAGGTCAGGACGATCCCGGGTGCGGCAGGGTCAGGACGATCCCGGGTGCGGCAGGGTCAGGACGATCCCGGGTGCGGCAAGGGCAGGACGATCCCGGGTGCGGCAGGGTCAGGACGATCCCGGGGGCGGCAGGGTCAGGACGATCCCGGGTGCGGCAGGGTCAGGACGATCCCGGGGGCGGCAGGGTCAGGACGATCCCGGGGGCGGCAAGGTCAGGACGATCCCGGGTGCGGCAGGGTCAGGACGATTCCGGGTGCGGCAGGGTCAGGACGATCCCGGGTGCGGCAATGTCAGGACGATCCCGGGTGCGGCAGGGTCAGGACGATCCCGGGTGCGGCAAGGTCAGGACGATCCCGGGTGCGGCAGGGTCAGGACGATCCCGGGTGCGGCAAGGTCAGGACGATCCCGGGTGCTGCAGGGTCAGGACGATCCCGGGTGCGGCAAGGTCAGGACGATCCCGGGTGCGGCAAGGTCAGGACGATCCCGGGTGCGGCAAGGTCAGGACGATCCCGGGTGCGGCAAGGTCAGGACGATCCCGGGTGCGGCAGGGTCAGGACGATCCAGGGTGCGGCAAGGTCAGGACGATCCCGGGTGCGGCAAGGTCAGGACGATCCCGGGTGTGGCAAGGTCAGGACGATCCCGGGTGCGGCAAGGTCAGGACGATCCCGGGTTACCGGGTGCGGTACACAGGCGCGCCTTCTCGTCCAGGCTGAGCGCCGTCAATTGGTATTACAAATGGCGGCGTCAGGTTGCTGCAATTGCAACGCTTTTCAGGCAGATGGTTGTTAGCCTACGGAGGTATCCTGTTCACATTTTCGCTTGTAACCCAATGAATGGTCCTGCATTTGCCGATAATGCAATTCAATTTGCAAAACAAAATCGATTACTTGAAGATGGGCATGCTACTATCAAGCAGCAGATGTTTGACTGCCTTTCTGTTCTTGTGGTGGCAGTGTGAGCCGGGTCTGGGGGCTCGCGTCATGTACGACCTGCTGTACAACAAGCCACAGAAGCTGATGTTGATTGGCGGCTGCTCCACCGTCTGCACCACCATCGCCGAGGCGGCCCGCATGTGGAACCTCATGGTGGTGAGTTTGTCCTCCTTTGTGTGCCATCCCCCACCGTTGAGACGGCCCATGTGTGGCGGAATATGATCGTGATGAGTTCTTCAATTTCAATTACAGTTGCTTTCTGTTCAGAGTCAGCATTTGTTCTCCTGCTGTATAATTATAACCATGATTAATAATATTTCTCTAAGCCTTGACAATAACAAATTTTGACTTAATGTTCAATATAATGCTAATCGGCAGCTAATCAGATAATATTCCATGTCTCTCTCAACACAGAGGCAGCCATAGCGGGCTTGACAGATTTTGACAGATACCCCCTGCCCTCTTTCAGCTGTCCTACGGCAGCAGTTCTCCAGCACTCTCGGACCGGAAGCGATTTCCGACCTTCTTCCGGACACATCCGTCGGCCACGGTGCACAACCCGACACGGATTAAACTGTTCCAGCTGTACGGATGGACGCGTATCGCCATCCTACAGCAGGCAGAGGAGGTCTTCATATCGGTAACCAGCTTACTTTGGAAATGTCCTATACATTTAACATTCACATGTCGTATTCAAGTAACTGCAGCGGTGGATTAAAGCAAAAGTATAGCATCCTCAATATAATTCAGTCAAAAATAAAGATATTGCTTTGAAATTTGTTTTGGGCATTGTTCATACGTGGTTGGTTCTCTAACATATATTCCGTTTTTTTAACATATTTGACAAATTTGATTTTGTGGTCATTTTCCCCCAAAATCGTTTTTTTTCTTCATTTTTAGGAGTTAAAAATCAAAATGTTCAGAAATCCGAGATCAACATTTAGTAGGCCTTGCGATTTGCTATCTTTTGACGTTTTTTATTGTATTTTTCTCAAAAGTGGCCATTGTACGGCCTGTTCAGGTTTAGCTGATTTTATCGTCAAACTAGTGTGTAATGACGTCACTAAATTTGCTATATCCCAAAAATATATCGACGAAATTGCTTCATGTTCGCACAGAATATGTTAAATTGATGTGGGAGAAGGTAGCCAAAGTGTTACGTTGATAGCGCCATTATATTTTGAGCTATCGCTTTCTGCCAGGCGCCCGGGAACGATTTTAAAGTTGGGGGGGCGAAAAATTTATAAGTCCCATTTTTCTGCCCGTGATATATATATATATATATATATATATATATATATATATATATATATATATATATATATATATATATATCATAACCAGTCGATGCTTAGCTCTATCTGCAGTGTTGTGCCATGTGTGCCAAACAGCTTGATAAATATGCATAGATTGGGACAGGTTTTGCGTGATTTATTCGAGGTCAGGTGTCCGCCCTGTGCATCCAGGATATTTGTATGAACATGGTATCTTAAGCCTGTTGCGAGTGTGATGCAAGGACTCTTAGGCAGAGTTTGTTACATGGAGACACGGGAACGGACTTCGGAATAGGAATATCCCTTCAGCCGCATGATGGTCATGAGCCTTACCTAGCAGCGGCCAAAAGTTGACATCCGCTCCGGAGTTTTTTCCACAAAGCGCCTCTTCAGCTCCTTGATGTCCAACTTGTGCAGCCTCTCTTTGTGGACTTGCATGAGTGCCAGATGGGTGAGACGAGACTGCCCGATACTGGCACGTAGGTATGTTTTTAGTCGTCGAAGCATGGAGAACGACCTTTCAGCCGAGGCCACTGTACACGGCAGGCTTAGTATCAGTGATAGGAGTTTGCTGACCTCACTGACCATTTGTCTCGTCGTGTCATCCATCCCCGATAGTTTTCGGCACACTTCAGTAAGAGACGTCTGTGCTTCAGGGAAGACAGCACTCAGCACCGACATCTGGCATCTGAGCCTTTCTTGGTCGATGGACGACGGTAGCTGTAGGGCATCTAGTGATGATGAGGGCTGCTTCCCTGGCAGACCTTCCAGAACTGCCTGTTCGCGAGCCACTGCGAGCTGGAGGTCTGGTGTATGGAATCGCCTCTCCAGTCCAGCGATCACCAGGTCCAGGGCTTCTAACGAGGCCAATCGCACGACCTGGCCGTGCGACATCTGACTGTCATTTGCTCTTTGCCCGTCGTGCCGCACTTTCCCAGGTGTCTGTGTACGCCTCCTGGGAGGTGGCGTGACCAGGCCCAGATCAACAGCCTTCACTCCAGCTTCTTCGGCTTCTCTCTTCAGTCCGCCATCCCGGAGGACTTGCAGACGGCTCTTGAGGAGCTGAAGGGACTGCAGTGCCGAACGGGCCGTGCTCGAGGAGCTCTGCAGGCTGAGCCTTTCTTGGTCGATGGACGACGGTAGCTGTAGGGCATCTAGTGATGATGAGGGCTGCTTCCCTGGCAGACCTTCCAGAACTGCCTGTTCGCGAGCCACTGCGAGCTGGAGGTCTGGTGTATGGAATCGCCTCTCCAGTCCAGCGATCACCAGGTCCAGGGCTTCTAACGAGGCCAATCGCACGACCTGGCCGTGCGACATCTGACTGTCATTTGCTCTTTGCCCGTCGTGCCGCACTTTCCCAGGTGTCTGTGTACGCCTCCTGGGAGGTGGCGTGACCAGGCCCAGATCAACAGCCTTCACTCCAGCTTCTTCGGCTTCTCTCTTCAGTCCGCCATCCCGGAGGACTTGCAGACGGCTCTTGAGGAGCTGAAGGGACTGCAGTGCCGAACGGGCCGTGCTCGAGGAGCTCTGCAGGGACACTGCCACCATCTCGCACGGCTGAAAGATAGCCAGGACCAGCGACAGCGCTACGTAGGTGGGAGACTTTCGCTTTCTGTGATAAGCCAGCGATTTTTGCCTCATCTCACCACGTACTGAGCGATCGTCCTTCAGGTTCGCGAGCAGTTCCTGTACATGGCCGTACAGATGCAGCATTCGTTTCATGGCGGTCGCTCGCACGCACCATCTTGTGTCGCACACCCCCAGGGGTTTGCGAATAACCTCTCCGTCGATAAAAAGAGACCTGAAGAGGCTTGTGCGCTTTGCCGATTCGTTTACCACGTTCGCTACGTCTTTTACGAATTGCAGGCAGTCAGCCACGAGAAGGACCTCCCTCCCAGCCTCTTGAAGTACCAGATCCAGGCTGTGGTTGGTACACGGGACGTACAGCGCAGTGGGATTCATGGACTTCAGTCTGCTTTGAACGCCCTGGTGCACCCCACTCATGTTTGCAGCGTTGTCAAACGAGAAGCCCGACAGCTTCATTACTGGGACGTTGAACCGTGTTAGCACATCGACTATGATGTTTGTCAGGCCCTTACCTGTGCTACATGGCGCCTCATAGAAACCCACGAAAACATTCGTGGAAGTGATGTCAGATTTCATGTACTGCAAACATACACTAAACTGTTCGGCGCCACTGATGTCGGTGGTTCCATCAGCGACCACGCCCACAAACGCTGCATTCTGAAGCTCATGCATGATTACTTCTTGGATGCCGCGACCAAACATCGCGATTATCTCGTTCTGGATCGTATCTGACATCCAGTTATCTCTCTTTTCAATGAACTGCACCACATCACTCAGGTCGTCAGCCACCGCTCGCTCGAGCACTAAGTTGAAAAATGCCCCATCTTTGCGCTCATGTCCCTGAAAAGGGAACCCTTGCTTTCCTAAGTACAAGGCAGATGAGAACATCAATGACAGCACCTTTTGCGCGGTGGCTTGGCCTTTGGTCCTCTGCATTGTCATCGCATGCTCTAATCCACGGGAGTTCTTCAACTGCAGCTTCAGCGCCGCATGTTTGTGGCAGTCACTCTGTTCGTGTGCGTTAAACTTCTCAACCGCCTTCTTCCAGTTACGGAATCCTGCTTCCAAGAATGATGCTTCCGTGCGTGTCTGTGCGTTCATCAAACCTTCCGCAGACGCCTTGCAGCACACTGCACATAGCACTACACATTTTGCTGGGTCATAGCTTATCCACGGAAATGTTCGATTCCATTTCTCCAGAAACTTTCTCCCTTTTACCCCACCGACTTCTCCTACGGAGGTAGCTGGCGAGTTCTGGGATGGCTGGATGTGAGTTTTGGGTGTAGTTAGATGAGAGGATGGTTCAGGAGCAGGAGCAGCAGCCATGTCGCGACCAGGGTCTGAAAATGAAGATTAACTCCATTATAAGGTCTGAAGAAAAAGGTATTTTTCACAAGGATTGTGTGGTACACAGCTCGCCTCAATTACCATTTTTGCAACACCTCCAAACGTGATCTGATTACACGATCTATCTCAGAATGTACCAGATTTGGCCAGAGACAAGTACAAAGTGGCAAAATAAGTATGAGCTTAATAGGATGACCTCACAATTTAAAACCCATTTTGGATATTCGGCAGACGATTTTGTTAGTCTGCTGCGTTCATCAAACCATCCGCAGACGCCTTGCAGCACACTGTGTATAACACTACACATTGTGTTGGGTCATAGTTTATCCACGGAAATAGTCAAACCTCAAAGCAAACATTCCGCAGAACTGCCTTGAACTTCTAGCCACACAAGAATTAAATTGTCAATTTTGTATGATCACAGCTGTCAGTGGCCCCTTACAGCACCTACTATACTTACAGCAAAACTACTATACAGTTCAATAGTATCAAGACACAAACACTTAACACATTGTGTGTTGCCGTGGGATAAACTGAGATGTTTCTTCTCCAGTGCGTCACTTTAAAGGAAATAGTTCACCTTCGGAATTTTTCAGAACACGATTTTATTATATTTTTAATACAGTTTCTTTTTTCCTTTTTAAAAATGGTCCTACATCGCGCCAATTCAGGACAGAAGGTTGTAAATTATTGATTTTATGGTGTGCGTTATTGGTCAGCGCATGCTCCATGGCAGTGCTGGCACTTTCAGACGGTACGGTACATCATATATGCGCCGTATTCCTTCGCCAAAAAGTCAAATATCTTCGGCTGAAGAGTCTTTTCAGCCAAGGAAAGTTCCAGATTTCTCAACACGGGCTACAAAACTGCTATTTCAGTTCAAAACCCATGTTGAAGGTGAACTATTTCCTTTAACGGCGACGCGCCAAGCAGACAACTGAGCTACCAAATTTACCAAATTGAAGTTTTTCCATTATATTTTATAGAACTAAAAAGGAAAAGGAAGGAAAATACAGGTATACGAATTACGATAGTGTTATAAAGGCAAAGCTATACAATACTTATATGACATGCTATAAAAGAAGAAGAAAAATGAAATAAGGAGGCTGAAAAAAACTGAAAGAGCTAATTTTAGGGAAACTTCTGCAACGCCAAAGTTGGGGGGGCGCCCCCCCCCCCCCCCCCGGTCCAGAAGTTGGGGGGGGCAAACGCCCCCGCTTCCCCCCCCCCCCTGTTCCCGGGCCCATGCTTTCTGTTACTGGCTTTCTGAACTTGAAACGTTATTTGTTTTCAATGTTTCTGAGTATCATTTCTGCCGTTTGGTTTTCAGACAGTGAAGGATATGGAGGGGCGGTGTAAGCAGGCCGGTATTGAGATTCTGACCCGGCAGAGTTTCCTGACCGACCCAGCCGAGTCAGTGAAGAACCTCCGCCGGCCTGACGCCAGGTAACAGTCAAAAACTGCACGTTTCCGAGGTCAGGTAACACCGTTATAAAACCTAGCAGTTCCCCTCATCATGCGGCCAGCCATGTATCAGATATCCAAAAATCATATTTGAATTTGTGTGCATCATGATTGCGCTCGAGCTAATAAAGTCAGAAGAATGGTTATACAGTATACACATTACCATATGCAAATAGTGATAATACGGTGTACTGTAATTACAATCTGAAATAGTTATTGACCAAGCCAAGCACAGACATCTTAATTTATTCAATTTAAACCGTCAATCTCAGCCCACTCTTAACTGACACAGATCCAACTGAGTTTTAACTCCTTCAGGTGTCTACATTTCGTTTTGATCTTCAAAGCAGTTTGGCGTTTTTTTACAGGATTGTTGTTGGTCTTTTCTACGTGGGTGCCGCACGGAGAGTTCTGTGCGACATTTACAAACAGAACATGTATGGAAAAAGCTACGTATGGCTGTTCATCGGTAAGCAGGGCTGAATTGCATACAGGGCTGGGCTTAAGCAGGGCTGAAGCAGGGCTAATTGTATACAGGGCTGGGCTTAAGCAGGGCTGAAGCAGGGCTGAATTGTGTGAACACATGTGAGATATTAATTCGTATCTACTGTATACCCCGACTCAACATACATCTTTGCAAATAATGCCTCGGTTTAACAAAAGTTTAATTTAAGCCACAACCATGAATGCGCCTACATGTTGTATGGTTTGTTAAATTGGTCAATACAACCACTAAATTAACCTATTTCACCTACCAAAGCTGACCTGTATCTTTTTCTCAGAAATCATCCATAAGTAAACATCTTTGTGCTCTGTTCATATAACATGTATCAAGACTTGCTGTAGGTAATTATATGCTAAATTATCCATTTTCACCTGTGTTTTGTTGCGAGTCTCCCTTTCGCTAAGCGGACTATAGCTTTCAACCTGTCCTGTACTTATACGTGCGTGCTTTCTTCACGCAGGATGGTACGAGGATAACTGGTTTGAGTTGAACCTGAAGGAAGAGGGCGTCAACTGTACGCGCGCGCAGATGGCAGAGGCGGCTGAAGGCCACATCACGACCGAGGCGCTCATGTGGGACCACGACAATAGCACCACCATCTCCGGAATGGTAGCCAACCTAGGCGGTCATTGGGATCATTCTATGTTGATCTTTTGAATGTTTTCCAAAACACTTATTTCATTACAAAATACACATTTTCGAATAATAGACCATTTTAACCACTTAAACGGGGGTGGTAAAGTATTCTGTCCTTATGGATAAGGTCGGGGACAAAATGCTCCTTCTCATGAAGTACTCGGGGGTTAAAATTCCAGCAACAATCATTACTATGTCATTTCTGTGAAAATTTACTACGCGATCATGTCCTTAGAAATACTGATCGTCAAAACCACTGCAGATGTATTATTCACTTAATCATCATATTCATCACGTCAGTATGTATGTACATTTCCTGTTTATTAGCAGTTGCGTTTCAGCTCTAGATTGCCAATAATAATAAAAATAAAAAAAATTAATCCGACGGAAAAAAAATCCGGACGATAGATTCAACACGTGGGGTCACTGAACCAAAAATGCACCTGGGTCTTCAAGAATGGCCATGATCCAGAAGGAATTGGGCTGATATCAGAGTCAGACGGATGACCTCGTCTGACTCTGTAGGGATTACTGATCAAAATTGCACCTGGATCATCAAGAATGACTTATTATAACATAATCCAGAAGAAATTGGACTGATATCACGCATATCCTCGGAATAGGAAGCATTTGAATATTTCCCCATTGACTTATAATGGAAAAGTCACGAAATTGACCCAACCTTAGGTCACCGATATTTAAAAAAATCCGAGATACACGAATTGTAGGTACTATTACCCTTATGAAATCCTGTAAGTGCCAAATCGATCGGCCAAAAACTGTGGCTGTGGTACGACCGCACACTTTTCAAGTTTTAGGGCTTTGTTCCAGAAACCCCCAGATATCACAAGAACTATGATAGCTATGAACAAACGGAAAAGAGCAATGGAAAGCTCTTGAAAACTGCAATTGCCAGAGTGTCCTTGAATTTGAGCTCAGGTCAATAATTTAGGCTCCAGAGCTCATCAAATGTCAAAAAGGCTTTAAAAAAACGTTTATCACGAATAGCTTTTTACCTAATAACGACAAGGCAATAATTTTGACGCCATCGTGCTTGTCTCGTCAAAACGCTTCGTCTCATATTAATTTTAACCAGGTCAGGTCAACTTACAAATGTGACCTCAGGTCAAGGTCAAGTGGTGGTGACTCAAGTAGATCATGTTGCATATGGGAAGACGTGCCGCGACGAAATAAACACATTGGTGTCAGTTTCACTTCTCTATCATTATTATGTCGTGAGTTATTGACGTAAAACTGTTGGTGACCTCAGATGACCTCCACTGACCCTGCAGGGGTCACTGAACAAAAATGGCACTTAGGTCATCAAGAATTTTCTATAATATCATGATCCAGAAGGAATTAGACTGTTATCTCATTATAATAGGACGCATTTGAATATTTCCCCTTAGACTTATAATGGGGTCACGAAATTAAACCGACCGTAGGTCGCTGATATTAAAAATCCAAGATAGACGAATTGTAGATATACGAGTATGTGACCTCATGAAATCCTGTAACTGTAAAACCGATCATCTCAAATATGTGACTGTGGTACTAACACAAGTTTTTTTGGGAGGTGGGGTCACGTGACCTGGTCTGGTGGCCTGACCTAAGATGACCCGAGGATTTTGTAAACATAATGTGGACAATTCATGTACAAACAACTGTGCCGAAAATGGCGGCGCTGCGCGTCGCCGTTTACCCGCTATTTGCGAAACACCTGAGAGGGTGTCTATCCCCCCACCCCTGGCACGGCGCTGGTTAAAATATAGGGATGTGAGCATGCAGCCAGGTGTTAGGGTATTCATCTGAAGTAAAAAAATACCCCAGCTGTGCTGGGGTCATTTTTGTATGTGCCACATTTGGTCGGGGCCACTCAAAGCACTTTTGCCACCCCTGCACTTAAATGCATTGACGGCAACATACTTCACTAGGATTGCCATATCAGGTTCAGCTCGCTGTTCGGTACACCATCGGAGAAGTCAAAACAAGTCGTTGTTAGCCACGGTGTCGTCATTCCCCGGGTGATCCCCCGTGCCGGCTATTGTTTCGCTGTCTGTCACTCATGGTACCTCTGTGAGACAGACCGCCGGACAGTTCGCGCAGCGTCTGAACGCCCGCATCAAGAGCTCCGATCGCATCCCGGACGGCTACCAGGAGGCACCGCTCGCCTACGACGCCATCTGGGCCATCGCGCTCGGTACGAGCTGACATCTGTCTCCTCCACAGTCTCCATCTGTCGGTGGCGTCACTTTTCTTTGAACGAACAGACTCGTCTCTTTCAGTAGGCTTCATCTGTCACTGACTCCACCCGTCTTTGAGCCAAACAGAGCTGTTGTGAACATTCGTTTTGTAATGACGTTTGATCATAGTTGGCGATGTAGGAAATGCTTGTTACAGAGCTTGTTTTCGCACGCTATGCTCGGCTATTCCGTGTGTAGCTTTAATGTAATAGGCGTTTCCAAACGCGCGATACCAATCAGGTTTCCAGGTTTTGACAATCGCTTAACTGTGTCTGGAGAATGTACTCCTGCTGATGTTAGGTTGTCCCAGGACCTGTTTAACTCTGGATTAATTACAGCTTTAAACAAGACGGCTAACTCTCTAAGAAGTCGTGGCCTCTATCTGGAGAATTTCACCTATACACACAAGGAAATTGCAGACGCCATCAAAACCGCAATGGAGAAAACATCATTCCAAGGAATTTCGGTGAGACGGTTGAGTTCTACTCCAATTCAAATGTCAGTCTTTCAGAATGCTTACAGCTGTAGTACTTTATGCGGAAATGTAAAACATATTTCATTATTTTAACTGGTAAGCGACCGGGCTATACCAATCATTGCAGTCTCAACAAACACATTAAACGATCTAGCGATTTTTAAAGGGAATAGTTCACTTTTAACATGGGGATTTGAACTGAGATAGCAGATTTGTAGAGCAGATCGAAAAATGGGTTGTGTGAAAAAATTACCTCGCTACGCTAAGTAATTTCGACACAGGACTAGTGGGCCCCTTTTAGAAGAAGAAGTTTAATTTCCCCGATACTTGTTTCGGGTCCTCACAACGGTTGTTTACGTTACAAACAGCCTACATATACATGCCTAAAGTCCATCGTTATTGTGTGCAATAGTTTCCATATCCAAGCTACCATATGCATGACGTCATAATTGTCATGAAGTGCAAGATGGCCATGAAGGAGAAAAGAGGAATATGCCCATTTCTAGACGGATATTCATCTATCGTCCAAACAAATTCCATATTCGTCTAATTTTCAGCTCGAAATACCCTGTATAGACAAATTCCAATACAACTTTCAAAGTGACCTATTCCCTTTAACCTGTTCCTATACGTTTATTTTTTGGAGGGGAATCAACAAAACGTGGATGAAGTTAATTAAATTGACCAATTGGCTTTTGAATCATTTAGTAATAAAACAGAATCAATAAAAAGCATAGCCTTACACTAATTAATATATTAACCCGCGCACTGCAGGGGCTTTGCGCCGAACACGAACTGCAGGGGGGGTTGATTTCCGCCCCCCCCCCCTGAGATCTCGAAAACTACGCAACGTAGCGAGAAGCATAAAATGGCATTTGATAGCTTCATACATGTTCTATCGAAAGTATTTCAGTGTTCTTTTAGGTCAGGTCAAAATTGAGGTTACCAGAGGTCATCAAAGGTCAAATTTTACAGTTTTTCCTGTTTTAGGATATCGCTTCAGAAATTCCCATATATCTCAGAAACAATGATAGTTAGAAACAAACAGGAAAAAAAGCAAACGCCAGCCAGTGAAATTTGTAATCGCTAAGGTGTCCTCAGATTTGATCTCAGTTCAATATTTGAGGCTCCAGAGGTCAAAAAGGAAAAAAAATGCCGTTTTTTCGCTAAATCGTTTTAGCTATTAACTTTTTACTTAATAAAGATAACGGAAAACTGTTTACGCCATTGTGTTTATCTTGTCAAGACGCTTTGAATGATATATATGGTGCCCTTGTTAAGTCAACTTAACCATTTGACCTAAGGTCAAGGTCAAGTGGTGACCCAAGTAGGGCATGTTGCATATGGGAAGACGTGTCTCGACGGGACAAACACATTGATGTCTGTTTTACTTCTCTATCTTCATTATGTCGAGAGTTATTGACAAAAAAGTGATGGTGACCTCGCATGACCTCAAATGATCCAATAGGGGTCACTGAACAAAACTTACACTTGGATCATCAAGAATATCCTTTAATAACATGATCCAGAAGTAATTGGACTAGTATCATGCATATCCTTGAAATAGGAAGCATTTGTATATTTCCCCATTGACTTATTATGGGGAGGTTACGAAATTGACCTGACCTTAGGTCACCGATATCAAAATTCCTAGTTATACGAATTGTAATTACTGATGCCCTCATGACATCCTGTAAGTTTCAACCTGATCGGTGAAAAACTCTGGCTTTGGCACAACTGCAAACATTTTTGGTGATGGGGTCACTTGACCTGGTCTGGTGACCTGACCTGAGATGACCCGAGTATATTTTGTTTTCAGAGTGTGCGCAATTTATGTCCTAAGAGGTGTACCAAAACCCGGCGGCGCTGCGCGCCGCCGTTTTTTCGCTATCTTTGAAAAACCTGAGGGGGAGCGGAAATCAACCCTCCCCTGCAGTGCGCGGGTTAATGAGAAAACAAATAAAAAGAGACGACAGTTTCAGGCGTATCCTATCCTCAGAGACCTGAGGATGGGCTACGCCTGAAACTGTCGTCTCTTTTGATTTGTTTTCTCATTGATATATTAATTAGTATGAGGCTGATTTGATTTATTCTGTTTTACATGGTGAGCCTAAAAAAACGTTATCTTACATATTACATAATGTAGTAAAAAAGCAACAATCATCACTCAACGTGACGTTTTATTATCCCCGGATGAACTAAGTTAGACGCAACGTTGGGTGATAATTGTTGCTTTATCTCTACATTATTAAAAGTATAAACGTGGCTTGTGCGTCCGTCACGTGCTCCCTTCACCTGGACAGGGTCTGGTCAAGTTCAGCACCAAGGGTGACCGGCTGGCGCGGACCCAGTTTGAGCAGCTGCAGGACGGAAAGTATGTCCGTCTCGGCTACTACGACACAAATACGGACAACTTCACTCAGATCACAAACGCCAGGTGGATCGGTGAGTGGCTCAGATCACCAACGCCAGGTGGATCGGTGAGTGGCTCAGATCACCAACGTCAGGTGGATCGGTGAGTGGTTCAGATCACCAACGCCAGGTGAATCGGTGAGTGGCTCAGATCACCAACGCCAGGTGGATCGGTGAGTGGTTCAGATCACCAACGCCAGGTGGATCGGTGAGTGGTTCAGATCACCAACGCCAGGTGGATCGGTGAGTGGCTCAAATCACCAACGCCAGGTGGATCGGTGAGTGGTTCAGATCACCAATGCCAGGTGGATCGGTGAGTGGTTCGGCTGCGACTGACCCGCGTCGGGCAGAGCAGGTGCACACTGATCTGAGAGATGCTGAGGCTGTTCTGAGATGTGTTCCAGCAATGCATCAGCATCAGAAACATCACAAGAACAGCATGCTATAAAGACAAGGAATGACGGTCTGCAACCGTGCTGCAGCAACGGAAACTTAGTACTTCTACTGTGCTAACGGCCATTATGGTAGACGGGCTCCAGGCTACAGATGGTTTTCTAACGAGTCTTGTAGTAACATTTGATGTCACTACGAGAGTCTGAGGTTGTGATGTCGCTTTTGTCGACAGGTAACAACGTGGAGAATGTGCTGAGCTGCTGAGTCTGTGTTGCCGCCTCTAGCGATAGGTAATGTGCTGGGCTGCTAAGTCTGTGTTGCCACCTCTATCGACAGGTAACAAGGTACCGCAGGACAGGACAATAGTGATGGTGACGCTGCGTACCGTCTCTCTGACGCTGTTCGTCCTCATGTGCTGCCTCAGCCTGCTCGGCCTGGTCGCAGCCGTGGGCCTGCTCTGCTTTAACTACATCTACCGCGAGAGAAGGTCAGCTGGCTCAATCTGGTGTGAATTACCTGTGCCGAAATGACTAACCTGGCTAGTTCTGATGTGACCTGGCTAGTTCTGCTAGTTCTGATGCAAACGAAGTGGTAAAATGCAATCAAACCCTAGCACAATTGGCGAAGGAAGTCTAACCGGTAATGCGATTCCGCTTTTTCAGTGTTCTTTCTAGATTTTCCAGATATATCCTAGAAGCTCGCATCTACACCAGAGGCCTATTTCACAAAGAAGTTAGTAATTACACATGTTTGAGATTACAAACGCAAGAAAATATTGCAAACCTCACAAAAAGACATTTCACAAACATTCACCACCTCTGAATTACCGATTGTAAAGAAAATTGTAAACACAAATGTTAGTACAGCAGAAACCTTGAAATCAAGAACGTTTGTATTAAAATTGATGTTAATGATAAATAATTTGATTGTTAACAAATTCATTTAACAAATATTTGGATTGTGGTTTATTGTTTTTTTTTAAAATAGTGATAGGGATAATTATCTTTTAATTAACATTTCATCGGAATGCAAACCCTGATCGTACAAATACATCTTGGTAAGCAGTTAGAGTAAACAGAATTTGACCATTCACCGGGTGGCGGACCATAACAACAGAACTACTCTTAAAAGAAAGATCGTTGAATTTCTCGACCATTTTTTCACCAAACCTAGCCGATTTCCTACGTCGTAAAGGGTGAAGGTTCACTGCACATTGCACAAGACATCGTTGACCGCTGCAATTCTATCGCCATGTGGGTTCCCCGCGCGGAGGCGCCCATCACAGCGCAATCGGTAAGGCGCACTGTGACTGGACTTCAAAGCTGGAGATCCCTGTTCGAATCTCTCGGGAAATAACTTTTTGGGGGCAGCTATACCTATGTATAACTAAACCATTACCCTAACAACCTCGGCAACGTAACAACCTCACCAAGAAGATAACCTGAACAGTCAAACAATGTCAACTATCAATGCAGTTTCTGAAATTCAGAACCCCTGACCCACTTGAATTACAAGTTTGTAATTGCAAACATTTCCTCACTTCCGTCAACCTTTTAGAAATAGAACATGTGCAATTGCAAACATTTGTACAGACAATATCTTTGTAAACTAGTTTGTAAATAGTAAATTGAGATTTACTGCCCTGGGGTTTTGTGAAATCCAAACTGCAAACATGTGTAAAAATTATTTGTAATAACAAAGAAATTATTTGTAATTACAAACTTTTTTGCTTTGTGAAATTGGCCTCAGCTTTGAAATGCAGCAATTGACCCACAACTCTGATTATCCCGCAGGCTGATTCGATCATCGCACCCGGTCGGTAACGACATGACTAGCTCTACCGCGGGCTGGTAACCACCTGGTATCGCTATCCCGCAGGCTGATTCGATCATCACACTCGGTCGGTACTGACATGACTAGCTCTACCGCGGGCTGGTAACCACCCGGTATCGCTATCCCGCAGGCTGGTAACCACCTGGTATCGCTATCCCGCAGGCTGATTCGATCATCACACTCGGTCGGTACTGACATGACTAGCTCTACCGCGGGCTGGTAACCACCTGGTATCGCTATCCCGCAGGCTGATTCGATCATCACACTCGGTCGGTACTGACATGACTAGCTCTACCGCGGGCTGGTAACCACCTGGTATCGCTATCCCGCAGGCTGATTCGATCATCACACTCGGTCGGTACTGACATGACTAGCTCTACCGCGGGCTGGTAACCACCTGGTATCGCTATCCCGCAGGCTGATTCGATCATCACACTCGGTCGGTACTGACATGACTAGCTCTACCGCGGGCTGGTAACCACCTGGTATCGCTATCCCGCAGGCTGATTCGATCATCACACCCGGTCGGTAACGACATGACTAGCTCTACCGCGGGCTGGTAACCACCTGGTATCGCTATCCCGCAGGCTGATTCGATCATCACACTCGGTCGGTACTGACATGACTAGCTCTACCGCGGGCTGGTAACCACCTGGTATCGCTATCCCGCAGGCTGATTCGATCATCACACTCGGTCGGTACTGACATGACTAGCTCTACCGCGGGCTGGTAACCACCTGGTATCGCTATCCCGCAGGCTGGTAACCACCTGGTATCGCTATCCCGCAGGCTGATTCGATCATCACACCCGGTCGGTAACGACATGACTAGCTCTACCGCGGGCTGGTAACCACCTGGTATCGCTATCCCGCAGGCTGATTCGATCATCACACTCGGTCGGTAACGACATGACTAGCTCTACCGCGGGCTGGTAACCACCTGGTATCGCTATCCCGCAGGCTGATTCGCCACTCGCACCCGGTCGGTAACGACATGACCCTGGTCGGCATCAGCCTCTGCCTGCTGTCGGTGGTTCTGCTCGGTCTGGACGGCAGGTTCGTGCCGGAAAACCACTACCACGTGGTCTGTCAGGCGCGCACCTGGACGCTCAGCATCGGCTTCACGCTCAGCTTCGGCGCCATGTTCACTAAGATCTGGCGCGTGCACCGGTTCGCCACCAAAGCTGAGGAGAAGGTGAGTGCTACACAAAAACAAAATGTTGCTAAAATAACTAACAGATGCGCTTATTTATGGAAAAAAACTTTGGACCTGATATCGTCGGAGGATGTTGCTAGAAAAATAACAATGTGGATAAATTATTCTTTAGCATGGATTCAAAAAGCTTCTGCCAACTGATGACAGTTCGTCGATTTTTCGCTTCTGACAGAGGAAGCTGGAAACCTGTGCTGACTCTTTGTATACGGTTGGCAGATAAAGGTGCGGCCCCGCCGTCTGTACATCCTGGTCGGCTGTCTGCTGCTGGTGGACGTGGCGTTCCTGCTGACGTGGCAGATCATGGACCCGTTGTACAGGGACATCGAGAGCTTCCCGCTGGAGGACCCGCACAACACGCAGGAGGACATCAAGTTCAAGCCGCTGCTGGAGCACTGCCAGTGCCGCAACATCACCACCTGGCTCGGTGAGACGGCTGATGAAACATCCCACGTTTAGTTTCGCTGTCTGTCCATCACTGCTACGAACAGTAACATGCGATAGCTTTGACCTTCTGGAAATAAAGCGCTTTTCTAAATGACTGGCAATTTAAATTAGTCGTTTTCTGTATATCCGAGTCGCTTAACGTTAACTTCCTACAGTCCCAAGGACGCTGACATGAACACAATTCAACATTCAAAGCTCACTCTCTACTGACTGCGCATTTACCACCGGCAGGAATCTTATACGGCTTCAATGGGCTGCTGCTCATCTTTGGCCTGTTTCTGGCGTACGAGACGCGCAGCATCAAACTGAAGGAGATCAATGACTCTCGCCTGGTCGGCATGAGCATCTACAACGTGGTGGTGCTGTGTCTCATCACGGCGCCCGTCTCCATGGTGATCGGAAGCCAGCAGGACGCCAGCTTCGCCTTCGTCGCCCTCGCCATCGTCTTCTGCTGCTACATCTCAATGGGACTCATTTTCTTCCAGAAGGTATGTATGTTATGTTCCTATGGCTTAAAAACGCTTTTCTGCTTCAGTTCTCTGTGTTTATTTGCTTCTTTCCATTACCGATGGTTTCGTCAGCTATTCGTTTACTAAATGACCTGTTTCTTGCCGAGGAAACGACATTTTGCAAACCTTTCTAGCGAGTTAAGGTATGAATAGCTGCTTGAACAGCCATCAATACATTAAGTTATCATTAAATGTGTGATGTTACCAGATCGGACCAGTTGTCCGTGCGTCGTAACTGATGATGGTTGCTGACACGAGGCTGTCGCCATAGGTTATGGACGTGGTTCGGAACCCTCGTGAGAGGGTAGACCCGGCTGAGGAGATGCCCAGTCGGGAAGAGGAAGAGCGATACAGAAAACTGCTCTCCGAGAACGACGAACTGCAGAGATTTATTGCCGAGGTAATAAATAGCTGGCCGTGCAATTTTCGATTATTTGTCGTCGGAGGAATACTTCAACGAAATGTCTCAATGTCGCGTCAAGCAGTAGAAATAGTCGAGCGATAGCAGACTCCTGCCATGCCCTGTGTCTGTGCACGCCCTCTTCATCTGAGCTGGTCCAAATCTCCATCTAACCAAGTTCCCGCCTTTCGACCCCGCAGAAGGAGGAGAAGGTCCGCCTGCTGCGTCAGAAGCTACAGGAGCGCGCCGCCGCCCGCACCACAGGTGGCGCTGTGGTCTGTGCTCCTGCTCTGGGTCTGGTCGCTGCCACACGTATGCTGGACCCTGGACAGCCGCTGGGTGGCGCTGCTGGGCCGGGGCCGTCTGCCTCGCCGCGGCGGCCCAGCGCTGACCGTAGGCCGCGAGTGACCGTGGTCTGCGCCACTCCGCCGCCGGGGGAGGGAACCGAGCCGCCGGCGCCGCCGCCGCCGCCGCCGCCGCCGCCGCTGCCGCGCTCCGCCTCGCCTCGACCGCAGACTCCCGACGGGCCCTGCTTCAGCATCGCGGTGCCGAGGCCCGGAGAGGGCAGCAAGGGAGGCTCTCCGAGTCCGGAGCCGGGGCCTGCGGTGGGTAATTCGAGCTCTGATTGGGAGGCCGATCAGCCCAGCCCAGTGCCTAATCAGTCGAGCCCACTGCCCAATCAGTCCAGTCCGATGCCAAATCAGTCCAGCCCGATGCCCAATCAGACCAGTCCGATGCCAAATCAGACCAGCTCGCTGCCTAACCAGTCCAGCCCGGTGCCCATGGTGTCCAGTCCGGTACCCGTGGTGCCCAGTCCGGTACCCGTGGTGCCCAGTCCGGTGCCCATGGTTCCCAGCCCGGTGCCCAGTCAGCTCAGTCCAGTGCACAGTCACCAGGACGGACTGAACTCTGACCCTGTGACCAGTCCAGTCCCCAGTCCGGTGCCGCCTGGTATCAGCGTACTCGGCATCATAGCGTACACGAAGGGGCCCCGAAACCCGGCCACCGGCGACTTCGATCCCAGTGAGAGTTACCTGTAGGCTATTTGTGTTACTCAGTTACTACTGAGGTGCGTAGTGTTACCACTGAAGTCAGGCGGTGACAGATTGGACAATTCATGGTGATATGTCTGAAGTAGGGAATGCATTTCTGAAATGAGATTATGTCGAGGGCCATCCATCATGAAAAGTGAAACCAAGAGAGATGCTGTGATGCTTATATCACCCGACTCGAAATGGTGCACATTAGAGATGCAAATTGCTGGACAGCGTAGCCGGCGCCGGGCCCAAATTCGGGCCCGGCGAGCCTGAAGCTGTGTCTGAATTCAGGCTTGTCGGTCTCATGCCGGGCTCAGCACAACTTCAGGGGTTAAAATATTGTTTAATGTATAATGAAGTATACATGCAGATTGCTGTCTGCCGGGCCTGGCGGGTGCTGTCACATGTGGCCGGGCTTGATGCCGGCGCTAACTCATTTATGAGCGGTGGCGGTGGCGGTGCCGGCTCCTGTTTTTGGAGGATGTTTTGCATCTCTGGTGTACATTAACTGAGGCACAATGACATAGGAACGGTTGTACAAGGGGCTTCTAAACTATTTAAAAAAGGACGGGCGTTAAGATGCCCTCATTGGCGTAATGAACGTTCAAGCGTTACCAGTGGGAATGCACAAATGTGTGCTATTGAGAAATCCATTGTGCTGTTGAGACGTGGTAAAACTTTGTGTAAGTGACCAAGGAGCCATTGAGATTAGTGTGTATCTGTGTACCGGAAATGATGGACATACACATCCATGTATTAAGGATCTCAGAATACGAAGCCAATTAACCTATTGTAAGTGACTGATGAACCATTTAATTCAGTACCAATGGGATCAATGGCAAACAAAAACAATCATTTGAAGCAAAGAAAGGATCAATTCTTTAAACTATGCACCTTGTTCATCTGGAAACTATATCATGCATAAAGTTAACTGGGTGTTGTATATTTCATACCCGTATGTAACTGTTGTGAACTGATAAATTTTACGTCGTGTTTTTAGCTGATAGGAATCCTATGTAGGTATTGTACGCACAAACACCATTTGAGAACATACTTTCCTTTTGTATGTTATCCTAGTGACCATATACTTGTAAGACAATGATTGTATTATATGTATTGTTCACCGTGCCATTGTGTAGCGGCTAGGTGCCTGGTGTAAGGTGTACACAGCTAATGAATCGTCTTTCGAGAAATGCTATACAGGGTGTCCGGAAAAAAACATACTTTGGATTTTAGCTCGTGCTTCAATATGCACGTGCCAACTTTTTTGAAACTTTTCGTGATTATGGCTTGGAACGTGGCGTAAACCCATGAACACAGAAACAAGTCATTTGAGATGTTATTTAATATTGAAAAGGCGTTTTATGTGGAAGCCTTCATTCCAGGGTGTGTTCCAGGGTGTCCGGAAGAAAAAAAAATACTGTGATTTTCCGTGATAATTTCGGTTAGAAACAAACAATATTTTAAAAAATCGAGTATCGTTATATTCACCAGTTCATGGCAAAACAGATATACATGACATTTGCACAGAGACTCCCTCTGTCAGTAACAGCTCACAGTGCAGCCTCCTACAGAAGATGCTCGATGTGCGCCCCCTTCCGGCGGATCAGCTGAGACAGTCGCACAGTCTGCAGATGGTCGACACCTTTGTCGATCATCGCTGAGGGCATGCGGCCGACTTCTGCGAGGATGGCGCGCTTCAGGTCTTCTGTTGTTCTGGGATTTTCTTTGTAAACACGGTCCTTGACCTTTGTAAACTCGGTCTCCCCACAGAAAGAAATCCAATGGACTGAGGTCCGGGGAATGGGTGCCCACGCCACCTCCGCCTTGAGGCTGACAGAGGCAGTGTCTGTACAAATGTCATGGCTTATCTGTTTTGCCATGAACTGGTGAATATAACGATACTCGAATTTGTAATATTGTTTGTTTATAACCGAAATTATTACGGCAATTCACAGCATCTTTTTTCCGGACACCCTGGAACACACCCTGGAATGTAGGTTTCCACACAAAACGCCTTTGCAATATTAAAAAAAACATCTCAAAGGACTTATTTCTGTGTTCATCGGTTTTGCCACGTTCCCAGCTATAATCATGACAAGTTTTAAAAAAATTGGCACGTGCATATTGAAGCACGAGCTAAAATCCAGAGTATGTTTTTTTCCGGACACCCTGTATAACGAGCAATTGGGAGCACTCAAAACTTTAAAACAGGAGATATTTAAATAGTTACTCAACTTAAGAAGTACGTACTTAGTTAGGATTCAACTATGTTGTTAAATAAAAATTGCAATGGAAATGTGATATGCGTTGCCGCTTGAGGGGTACATTTGATTTTCAAGATTATTTTGATAGCCCTTGTGGCTGAAAGGAGCTCGCGCATAAAAAACACTGTTTCCTTAGTTTGGCTCGTCCTTTTCCTCTGGAAATTGAACTGACATAGACCCAGCAAAAGAGATATTGGCTGTTTTGCCGTTAAACTGTGTTATTGTCGGCATTTACAGTACCACCGGCTTGTATTAAAAACACGTATAATGATATAGGAACTAGAAAGTCATAGACTGCTTTGATCATCGACGTTTTCGAAGTGCATATATTGTAGACATGGAACCCGTAGGCTGAGCTTACCGGCAAAGCTATGTTGATGTTCCCGCAGAGCTTTGATCGTCGTGGCGTCTCCTGCTGTTGACCTGTGATTGGTGGGCGTCCGTCGTCAGTGTAACCACGTCCTGACCACTGCTGACGGATCATTGTGCTGGCATTGCCGGCGGCCGCCGCCGGAGCCGGGGCCGGGGCCGGGCCCGGAACGGCACCCCTTTGAGAGCTCGCTTCTCCTCATTTGCAGCTGCCGGCGCCGGCGGCCCTCCGCCTCATCTGTATTCAAAGCTCAGGCTCGATTGTTTGCTATCTGTTGGGAGGTCTGCTTAACCGGCCGCTGTCGCGCGCGCCGCCGCCCCGGGCATGTGTGGCTAAACAATGCACGATGTGAGGCCCGGCCACTTGTCGTCAGCCAGATTGAGCCAAGATTGCTTTGTGAGTTTTCGGCTGTCGGCTCGCCGCGGGCGCGGAGGAGAGAGTCGATGGACGCGGGCTGGAATCGTTGTCTAGCGACCGCCGGCGCTCGCAGCTCGCTCCCAGCTTTGATCGGAATAAAGGTGCATCAATGGAGCGCTTTTTCTTTGATGTGCGGATACGTCGTGTGTGTATGGTGGGGTGTGAAGCGTGTAAAATATGGAGGCAGCTTTTTTAAATGACATACCTCGGCCTCTGTATATGTTATCATGTTTAATTTTCGGCAGGAGCGCGTCAATTTTATCTGCTCACAACGAGGCTGTCTTCCACAATCCATTGGAATCAGTAACTAACAACAATTATAAATCGCAAATGCTAATAGTGAAACATGAACTCGTTGCCATAGAGCCAATATCTTAAAAATAATTATTTATATTATTTATGTTATGATTAATGGTGAGATATTAGCCGTTTTCGCGAAAGATTATTGTGCGAAACTTTTTAAAACTTGTTAAAATGTTTCGGAAAGTTACGACGATCCATTACTTAACCCTACTTGTAACAGGCTCCTGGCTACCCCTATTTGTAACAGGAGGGGCGGATTCCGCCCCCCCCCCCCCCCGGAGATCTCAAGATCTACCCGTCCGATTTTCACAAATGAAACGGCGTTTGGTTCCCCTCAACACGATCTACATTTCTATATAATAAAAAAATCAAATTTTTTGATAGGGGAGCAACAAGGGGGCAACAACTACATATTTTAGTGGTATTTTTGATCCAACATAGATTTCATGTTTATCGACCGATTTTAACACAACTAATAGGAATCGATAGAGATTGAATTGTAAATTGATATATGATGGTGACGTTTGCAAATTCAAAAATCATAGGCGTGTGCAGGTCACTCAATATGGGGGTGAAGTAAATGCGTAATAAAATCATTTTTTGATGTTGTTTTTTTGATAAATGAAATGGTATTTGATTATGACATTAGACAAAACAGTTATAAATAATATTTTTTGCCATAGGCGGTACCAGGTTAGTGAAAAAGGGAGGTCAAATTGGAAAATAATATTAACCGCGGACTAGTTGCTACCCAGCACTATAAATATGTTACTGATCGTAGATAGTTCCTTTTTGCATGTTGTTCTTCATCATAGGCGTATCCAGGATCCAAACTGGGGCGGCGCAAGACCTTTTAATAAGTATATTATCCGCTATTATGATACTAACTAGTCAACAGTGACTATTTCACTTACAACTTCAATTAACATTGTTTACCCCCTTTTACCCTACCTGGACTCGCCTATTATCTTATAATCGTTCGTAGAGTACCCTGTGGTGCGTTTTTCATCCGAAAACAGCAGTATGTTATGTCATTGTACGCCCATGCCTCTTAGTTTCCTTGCAATAATATGACCCCCTTTCTTCCATTCCTGAGCGCGCCTCTGCACAAAAATGACTTTATTCACTTTTCTAGCCTCATATGTGCATATATCATTATAAGCTAACCATCTATTGCGCCGTTATCGCTGGCATATCGTCATCACCATGCCAGTCACCCACCATTTCCATGTACCTGAACACGCCCCTGAAACTCTATATGTAATAAATTATGCAAATAATGGAAGCAGAGGCTATCCTTTACATCTTGATAGCTATAAATGCCCCTTACTTTGCTCTATTGGCTTCCCGCCAAGCATTGAATACTTCCTGGAACCCCCCCCCCCCCTTTCAAGCCCCTGAAACCGCCTCTGCTATGCAATTTGTATGATGTTTCATTAACATCAACTAATTTGCACTTGTTGCAATCACCGTAAATCGATGTAACTCCTTCATACTTGAGGCAGGTAGGAAGAAGCCGTGAAGATCGCATTTCCGTATTATCGCCAAATGTCGCCTCCGAACCCACCCAAAACTATGCCCTGGAACCGCCTCTGTTCAGGTTAAGAACTCAAAATTTTGACTTCAAATGCGGTATTCAATTCTATGAAAAGTCCCAAAATTGCATGGGCCTGCTCCCAGCCGTTCTGGAGATATCTGCGAAAAACATGAGGGAGGGGGGCGGAATCCCCCCCCCCCCCCCCCCCCCCCCCTCTGTTACAAATAAGGTTAACAACACAACTTTTACATACGATTTTTGGCTAGAAATTTCCCTAATAATTTTGTAACATGTTTGTAAGAATATAATATGTTGACAAAATTGCGGTTTGGTGGTAATTAGCAAGATAAGTATTGATAGGTTAGTTGTAATCTCCACCGACTGAAACTTTTCCCAACTTCAGAATGATTCAGAAAGATTATTTGGCGTGTGACGTCATTGGACGCAATAGACTCGCCTCCCGCAACCCAATCCGGCGGCCGGGCTGTGCGGCTTGGCTTTATCCATGTGCATGCGGCACGCGGGTCGGAAGCGGTGGCGAATCGATGCTGGCACATCACTGCGCATGCGCAGACTGACCTGTGATCCATGACGCTGCCAGATTTAGTAACTAGTATGACGGTATCCTAAACTGAACGAATAGACTATAGACGCGTATGTTCTTTAAAAACGGTCAATTTTGCATCATAAACTTGTAATGAGCTCAATACATGTTCCATAAATATTGAATACTGATAATATCGCCTAAATCAATAATGTATTTCTTGGAATGTATAATATACTAAGACCTTTATACCAAAACGTTTTAAAACTTCTCAGAAATGTTTCAGAATCTTTTCAGGGCAATAATCCTTCGTGAAAAAGGCTATTATGATTGTGAATATCTGATTTAGTGTAATTATTTATGGCTTAGTATAATAAAATAAATGATTTACCGTCCCCGTGACCGAGGGGATAGATAAGATCACGGGTTCATAACCCGTTGGCGCCGGGTTCGTTCGAGTCCCGGTAGAAGCGATCTGTGGTTGCCTGATTACGAGCGGGCGCGAAGCGCTCGTGAGTCCTCACTGAATACGGAATTTTGATCACATATAAGCTGCCGACCCGACCCGGCCCGACCGTAACGCTTTTCAGAAGCTAGGCTTAACTGCTCTATAGGCTTTTCTAGGCTTAACTTCTCACATATAGGCTTTTATAAGCTTAACTACTCACATATATACTTAGCCAGCAAAACTTATAATGCGGTCAGATGAATGATACGGACCTCACCAGTGCATACCAGTAAGACGCCTTAATCGGCGAAGGACGAGCGAGCCCGTAGAAGCAAATTCTAGCTTAATCGTTCCAGCCGTTTCTGAGTTACGGAACAGGGGTGTGCACGTGCGCACGTACAGTGTGACCCAGAGTTTAACTTTCGTGACATTGCCAGTAGTGTTGTCTCAAACCACACACCAAATTTCAGCTTAACCCTCGCCCTACGGGAGCTTTTTTCACCTTCGCCCTGCGGGGGGCCTGACAGACCCCCCTGTTAACTTCCAAACCAAGCAACTTAGAGCAATGCGGTAAGAACCAGCATGTTGCCTATCATGAGAGGAATATAACAGTATGCTATTTTTAGGTTTCAGGTCAACGGGTGACCTTCCAGGTCAAGTGAATGACCTCGGATTTACCACGTCCAGAACAGCGATTTTGCTCTTCAGAAAACCTCAAAATTAGAAATTGATAAATACAAATAAAAATGCATTTTCCTAGACAAGTTTTGGCTCAGAAATATAAAAAAGGTAATTATTTGTTCGTATATTGTCAAAAAAAGTCAAAAAAAGTTATTTTAAAAAATGACGTCATCAGTGTCTTACACTTAGAGAGCCATCACTCAGTTAAAAATGAAGATATTGCTTTGAAATTTGGTATGGGTATTCTCCATTCTCAGTTCTCTCACATATATTCCGGTTTTTCTAATATCTTTGAAAATTTTGATTTTGTTGGGATTTTAAAAAAAATTAGGGGTTAAAGCCCAAAAATATTGCAAATCCGAGATTGCCATTTTAAAGAGAATGCCATTTTGTATCTTTGGTGAATTGTGTTTTCAATTTGCATTAAAACTCTGTTTTCTACGATTTTTCAAATATTTCTCATTTTTTACCAACATGACGTCATCAAAACATGATTTTCTTCCAAACTACTCAACTAATTTCAAAAACAAATTACAGCCTACGTATAATTGTTGTAAACTCAGCTGCCAAAAATGTCAGCAAGATGCACCGCATATGTAGAAAGTTATTCAAGAAAAACCTCAGGGGGCCTGTCAGCCCCCCCCCCCCCCCGTAGGGCGAGGGTTAATCAGTCTAGCCGTTTCTCAGCTATAGCAGGTTTTCGGACATCTCTGACACGGCGCGTGCCACGCGCCATGCTGACCCCTCACGTAAAACGAACATTCAATAAAATAATTGATTGAATGGGGCTATCAGATGGCGAAGACCGCTTGTCAATCGGATGCGGGATTCCAAAGATAAGCCTACAAGAACTTACATACCCATGCACTATTATTTTACACCTGAATGATCAATAGCTGAATGGATATAGAAAAACAACTTAAGTTGCTGATATTTGTATCCTAAAGTTTCATCTTAATGATCAAATCATGTATCAAACGCATTTGCGAAACACTTTATTTGTTTCATAATTGTTTTAGAATGAACCAGAGAAACAATCTGCAATAAAACCAAACATGGGACTGAATATTTTAAATCCATGGAAATCAAGGGCTACGTTGAATTTAAACGATCAGAGTTTTAAATGTGTGCTATTATGGAGGAAAATAAAACAACTACTATAAGAACAAGTAGTTATCTTGGGAGCCATGAACTTCATGTATTTTGAAAACAAAACAGGAACAAGACATTCATAGCAAATGAAGCGAATCACATCAATACGGTGGCTGAACGAGCTACTGCCTAGTTGCCAGCGATACTTAGTTGTTCAGTTACTTAGTTACTAGGCAGTTCAGGTGATGTAGAGGACGGTGGTGGGAAATATTGTGTCCTTGTAATAAGTGTGTAGCTATGCCCATTTCTGCGGATATTTGCCGTTCCTAAATAACACATTCGGAGTGTGCATTCTAACCATTTCTTCCGAAAATTTAAAGTAAGGTACGGAAGTGCCTCAATATCTAGAGCTCACAGGGATGCCCCGCTCGACCGAGCCATCAGTTGGCGAACTATGATTTCGTGGTTTGCCTTTTAGAAGACTGATATCTCACTATGTTACTTTAAAAAATGTAAAATGCTCCCGGAATGGTCAGCAAAACCTACACTTCACTCGCATTATCTTCATCACTTTGGCTGCCTTAGCATTTGCTGATGGTCATCATTCTGAAATTGATAATGAAAGCTGGAAACAATTTACAGACAGATTATCATTATTAAAAATACAAAAATAGCCGAACTGTTTGCATGGGAGGTTTTGGGTTCAGATTACAGTGTTAAGCTGAGCTTGTTGCGTGTACCTTGAACCCACCACTGAATAATGCAATTCCAGTTTAACCGATAATTTGGTCTTCGTTTTGCCGGTGTAGGCTGACAAAAAGTCTGCCTAAACCGGGTTTTCAATTATTTGTATTTAGCCTGACATAAATGTCAGCCTATTTTTTTTTGTTACTTGATGTCACTGGTCAGTGGACTGTGGAGTTATTACAAGTGGCAATTCGCCGGGAAATGGGTCAGCCTTGCACGGGGCTGGCAATGCTGGCCGTGTCGCAGCACTGTGCGGCACGGAAAAGAAATCCCTCCGCGGTCCTGTTCGGCTAAAAGGCCGGAGGCAGTGGTAATATGCGTTGTTTGTTTTTAATTCATTTGCACCGTTGTTAGGCCGGAGAGTATGCGGGAGCCCATACTCGAACCGGTCGCCCCGGATTCGAACAAGGCACCTCCTACACGGGAGGCCGGCATGGTGCCGCTGGACTAACCACTCCCCTGCCGCACATTGCATGCGCCATATTTCGCAAGCAGGTGTTTTTAATAAGAGCTTTGTGTTTCGCGAAGGTCAGGTTTATCAATAGGTAGCACAATTAATTCACATTCAATGACGTATGTTAGTTCGAGTGTTAGTATCCAATCAGTAATTAAAATATCCAATCAGTAATTAAAATAGTCAATCAGTAATCAGTAATTTGCCAATAACTAATTCGAATGTCAGTGAGCATTGGATATATTATCACATCAATGTAATATCAATCATTAAAACCAGCCTGCAAATGAATAAGAAGCAGCTTTGTCTCGCAAATGTGTCTGTATACCTCGCATTGGCGACGGAAGCTTCCCGTTCTGCTCAATAGGTGGCAGCAGATGACTACGCCTGAAAGATGCTGTACCGCATGGAAGTAAGTGCTGCGGCACAGTATCACTGGTATCGCCTAGGTAAATATTTACGGTTAAAGGAGATAATGACCTTTTGATTTATTTTCAGCATTATCTTATGTCACGGGCATGGTGTTAAATTGATCGTGTCTCAATTTAAAAGTGAAATAATAACTTTCTCTATTTGGAAAATTAAATGTTGGAAAATGTTATAAACAGGTACCGTAAAGTAGGGTGAAGTGAGACACAAGATTTAATTCGATCTAGTTTTTGATATTTGAGGGTAAAACTTATTTTCCAACCCATCGATGAAAAATGTGAATTTGCTATCACCTGGAAGTAGTTTTACTCTTCTCATTCATTTAACAAATGAACCAGATTTAATTAAAACTTGCGTCTCTCTTCACCCCACCGTCTCACTTAAAACACCTTCCCTACATTGAAACGCGACATATTATTTCGTGACACGTTTGTTTCCATCTGAAGATACTGTTTATTTGTAAAGAAGTCGAATCGTATGTAACTTTACGTAAGCCCATAGTTGCATAACGCCATAAATGTAACGTTTGCTCCAGGACTGGTGATAATAATTGTAGGTAGATTCTTTCTATGAAATACCAAATGTATGAGCGATCAAAGCGAAGAACAATTTGTTGGCACTTAAAATAAAGTAATCACATGTTTGAGGTCCAGTGGACTAGAGACGCAAATTTCAGGACCACGGAGCCAGCGCTGGGCCCAAATTCAAGCCCGGCGTGACTGAAGCTGTGTCTGAACTCAGGCTTGCCGGTCTCATACCGGGCTCAGCACAAGTTATCAATTTTAAAAAAAACTAATTAAATATAAATAAATATTGGCAGAAGTCAGAACATACATGCTTAAAGATCATGATAAATTGAGAAAACAAAATATACAACAGTAAAACACCATCATAACAAATAACAATGTCACAGCTTAAAAATTAAAAGTGATAACTATTACGACCTAGTAAGGAGTGGACACACCAGTCAAACTTAATAAATCAAACTACAGGGTCAATTAATGATCAATTCATCAGCTCAGTCACTGCAGCAGTGTGAGAGTCGAGTGCAGTCAAACAGAAACAACTACCCCAAATCATATTCCACTGTCATCACTAGTAACTAAGTGGGGTGGCATACAATTTTATATTTAGTCATCCCATTGCCCCAGGTTACCCCAAATTATTTTGTATAACAAATAAGTACCTATGGAACAAAACCACCTACGTATATGATAATAATTATTGTTAATACTATTGTAAATACATATTACTGAGAATATTTATTGATACATATTTACTATTTAGTTCCACATGAGAAAGGACATATTCAAGTCATATCATTTTTAGTTTTGGTAGTGAACAAATATTGTATTTTATGCAATTACAATGATAAAGGTGGAAAGACTGCCAAACACAAACAAAAACATTTTGCAAAGAAATCTTAAGTGGCCAAGACCTATCCCAGAATGCAAACTGTCTAGTTCCGCTTCAACTTCTTATCACAATAGCTCCATAATTTATATAAGGCCTTGCATAATTCCACGTGACACCCTCCCCAACAACACCTTCAAAACCAATTTCCAAACAATGTGTTTTGATGAGTCACATTTGTGACGAATTCGCCAGGACTGGACCGTAAAAGAATCACGTGTGTCAATTAAGCAACAGATCGATATTCGCGAATGTGTCACTTTGACAGATATTCACAACTTCACACCTCAGAATCGCGACGCCTCAGAATTGCGTGAAGACAATTGTTCATGTTCGTATTCGAAAATAAGTTGTAGTATCAAATCCTAACCCTTGGGGCCAGTTCAAGTTTAAATATTTTTAAAGAAGTCCATCTGCCGAATCCTCAATATGTTGACATTTTCATTTTGGTGATTTTAAGTTATTTATGGTGCTAAAGTTAGTCATTTCGGTGACGGGATTAATTGTGTGCGCCGTTTTGAGCTCAACGATTCACAATTGTCAAATACTTCAGCCGCCATTACGCGCAGCAGTGAAGTTGTACCAGGGTAATAGAACAACAGTTGTACGGCCTTGGCCTTGGCAGTGAAGTAGCTTTGTTTATCTGTGCCCACTGCCCAAGGCTGTATAAATCTGGGCCAAGGCCATATAAGAGTGGCTATGTGCGTGTGACTGGCTTGGATGTTAGTTATAGATATCTTGGCTTGGATAGTGAGAAAACCGAGGATACTCTGTAATTTAAAACAGGTTGATTATTTTATTTGTATCATTCAATATATGATTGTCACTCCCAATGTTTTTAGTACGTTTGTCATACTTAACCCGCGCGGCGCTGGGGGGGATAAATTTTACCCCCCCCCCTCCCGGATTTTATCCATAACTTGAAAACTATAACAGATATTTAAGTAAAACTTACGGTACCTTATGATGCATTAATTCTACATCTTGTGTTACAATTTTGTTGAAATTCGTGAGAATTTTGAGGAGATAATGACATTTTAGTGACGTCATGTTATGTCATTTTTGGTGAAAAAAACGTTAAATGCTTGAAAAATCGTAGTAAATAGCGTGTTGATGCAAATCGCAAATAAAAGGCGTCAAAAGAAATGCAAAAAAAAATATTTTGGGGAAGAATTTCCACAAAAGTTTTTTGTTTGAAGATTTTCAAAAAAACCGTAAGATATATGAGAGAGCCGAGTATGAACGATGTTCAAACCAAATTTCAAAGCAATTTCTTTATTTTTGACTGACTTATGGCTCTCTAAGAATAAGTAACTCATGACGTCATTTTTTATTGCGTGTTTTTGCTTTTACTGACCAGATACAGACAAATAAATGCCACCACTGTATTTCGAAGACAAAACTAGTCCAGAAACATGCAATGTTTATTTAGATTAATCAATTTCAAATTTTGACCTTATTGTGACCTGACCTTCACCTGAGGGCGATTATATGGTGTCAGGCTGTGAAAATGGCTGCTTCTATCGAATTATACGTGTAAAATAACCCATACAACATGTGTCGCATGGCTTTCGTAGATCCGTGACCTTTTGTGACCTGACCTTGACCTTGACCTTTGCTTAAAATTGCACTTTTACTTATGCGGGAGATGCATTATACATTTGGGAGCACTTTGTGAGATAATAGTTGCAATACAAGGCGTTGGATGGAAAGTATAGCCCAAAAACTCAAATACTTAAATTTTGACACTTGACCTAACCGTGACCTGACATGTGACCTTATGTTAATAATTTCGGGCATGCGTTAGATTCTGCTCACTCATCTTTCGATCGCCGCCTTGCGCGTCTCGCTGCGGTTATTGGTTCGGAAGATACGAGGGGGGTAAATTTACCCCCCCAGCACCGCACGTTCGGATGGAGACCCCAGCGCAGCGCGGGTTAAATGTCCAGGAAAACTTGCCTTTTCCCCATTATCCTGTGAAGTAGATTTATTATTTACTAGTCCATGTCAACATTGAACAAATAGGTAAGTAGGTTGTAGTACCCCAACATTGTTTGTAGAAGCTATTACAATTACAACCCAAACATTGCATTATGTGATGTTGAGTGATGAATGCGTACTTATTACATACTTTTAAGCTGCTCGTTTGGACTTGCATGATCTATATATGCTTCTTATTTTTATGCTTTTTATTTTTGCAAGCCACCAAAGATGAAAGAAGTCTACTCACCTTGACCTGTTCCACTTTCCTGTTAGTCTGTTGTTGATTATTGATCTCAAGTTCTGACTTTTGTGGGATTTCTTTACTCCATGGTCCATATATATCCATTATCCATTGGTGTGTCAATGTGGTGTGTGTTAAAATGGTGCAAAATGCACATTGCAAACTATAAATATTCCTGCTAAAAGATTTTAAGTGTAGAATGAAGTAAACATGCAGATTCTTAGCTGCCGCGTGCCGGGCCTGGCGGGTGCTGCCACATGTGGCCGGACTTGATGCCGGTCCCAACTCATGCATGAGCGGTGGCGGTGCGGGGCCGGTTCCTGTTTTTGTGGGGGGGGGATTTGTTTGCATCTCTACAGTGGACCAATGTCAGCAAATAACTAAGCGATGTCAACATTTCCTGCGTTGTTATATTGAAATGCTGCAAACCAACTGCATGTTGTTCGTGCATGCAGTTGGTTTGGGAAGCGATGCTACCTTAAATCATGTCTTCCAAAGGCAAAACGCTTTCCTGCTCCAGGCTTCTAAACAAATGAATCAGACCAGCAAGATACCTTTTCATTTATTATATGTGTAAAATTGCACCTTCAGACAGGCGTGCACAACTTTGATTTTCAAAGCAACTACTAAATATATAAATGTTGCTTTTAAGCATAGCTAAGCAGAGCTTTTTAAGCAGAGCTTCTCATGGTTAAAACCATGAGAAGCTCTTATGAAATGTTATTTTATTTCCTTTATTCGATGAGTGAGCTGTAATTACACAATATGTAAAATGAGCTTGTGGAATAAACATGAAGCGTTAAGCGTAGCGTTGAAAAAGTACCGACTACAAAATGATTTGTTTTTTAAAGAACATTGTTACATCAAAATTCATTACAAATAAGTACCTCATTAACCAAAAAACATTACCATCGAAAATTGACTTGTTCCATAAAATGATGATAAGCTCCTGTGCTACTTCAAACAGCTCATTCCCTGACTAATAATCAATTCAATCATAGAAAATGTACCGCCATCTATTCCGATGCTCTCATCATTAAGGACAATTTCACTCCTCTGAAATCAGCCCAATGCCGGCAGTGTTTTCCCCGTTCGCACTTGTGATGCATCACAAACCCATTCTCGGCCAACCAATCAGGAGCCTGCTCGACAGTCGCGGGCCAATCAGCGGGCGTGCGGGTGATGCCGGTGCCTGGGGGCGGGGCCAGCCTGTCTCTAGGGACTCTGTGCCCGCCGGATGACTAAAAATCCATCACCGTGACTGATAGGTGACTGACGGGAGCGGCTGGACTCAGGATGAGTACTGGCGACCAGTGCCGCTCGTTCCTCATCAGGGACATTCTGGGCCGCGATGAGGAGGAGGCAGAGGATACGGTGACGGGCGGCCGGGAGGAGACGGCCGACAACGACGATGCCGGTATGTGTGGAAGGTTTATCGCTGTCTGTGTTGACTGTTCAACTGGTATCTACAGGCCTGACAGGCTGGTGACGTTTTCCTTTTTTAACTTCCGTTTGTCTTTTGTGCTTTGACATACGGTGGCATTGGATGGGTACAGGTGGCGATTTATATCACCGCTATAGGTGTGTCGAGAACTAGGCTGGTTTATTCTGCATATAATTGGGTCTGTATTGCATAGGAAGCTGGTTTCTTGTTAACACACCTTTCTTGTTAACTAAATGTTTGCATATTTAAATTGCAAGTGCATGTTTTATCACGATATTGCTCTAATTTGTACGCATAAATGAACAAACAAACGTTAAGTTAAGTAACGTTAAACTTCACCTAAAGCAAACACCAGCAAGAACACATCGAAAGAAACACCGAGCCCCGTTCCCGAGCCAGGTTACATTAAACAGAAATCAGGTCATCACAACTAGAACCAACATTTTGGTAAATAATTTGTGATGTGGAGGACTTAATGTCCCGATGTTAATCACATCAAATCAAAAATCGCTCAAACACACCTTTACCAGGATTAGAATGGTCGAAACAGGGGGACTACTTAACTGTTACCCTGCAATCCCCCAGTCCCTCACCCCAAAAACGCCATAGCAATGCTAAGAAGTGGCATCTTACAATAATATCGGCATTAATCGCTGTGTAATTGAGAACGCTTGACTTCTATGATATTCATATTTAAGTTTTAGCAACAGAGGATTAGCAATATCATTGTAACGGCCGCGGAACGACAAATGGAACAGCATAAGAAAGCGTAGGTTATTGTAGTATTGCCTTTAAATAATACAAAAACGAGGTAAGCGAAAATCAGAAAGAAAAATGTTTTTTTAAGGGAGATAATCACCTTTTCCCACAAACATGGAGTTGGGACCTGAAATCGATAGACGAGACCAAAATATATTGTAAATGCATTACATTTGGCATATAACAATTCCTACCGATAGATATTTCAAGTCATAGTTGATAAGTGTTCCACGCTAATAATCAGCAACTACTCGGTAACGAATTCAGTAAATTAGCCTCCCATTGTTATTTATCATGAAGGTATGCAATATGTTTCATCTGCTCTATCTTTTGCGAATGTGTGCCAAACGTTTATGAACAATCAACAATCATTTGAAAAAGTGCATTGAAATCGTCAGTTTAACAGTGGCCTATTACCTTACTTATTTAGTGTCGGCGATTTGTTTGCAAATGCCCATTCAACAACGTTGAACAGATTGATGCAAAAGCGCCAGATGTTGCGCTTTCCATTGTTATTTATCATGAAGGTATGCAATATGTTTCATCTGCTCTATCTTTTGCGAATGTGTGCCAAACGTTTATGAACAATCAACAATCATTTGAAAAAGTGCATTGAAATCGTCAGTTTAACAGTGGCCTATTACCTTACTTATTTAGTGTCGGCGATTTGTTTGCAAATGCCCATTCAACAACGTTGAACAGATTGATGCAAAAGCGCCAGATGTTGCGCTTTCCAATAGTGGAGGGAAAATACCGATCATTAATTTTCCCAAGCTTCCAACTTTGAATGAGGGAATAATTTTATTTAATTCTTAAATTTAGATCACATCATTTGAATACCATAATGGTAGCCAAATAAATTGTTGCTAACAAAATAAAAAGGTGATTATCTCCCTTTAAAGGAAATAGTTCACCTTCAACATTAGTTTTCAACTGAGATAGCAGTTTTGTAGTCCGTGTTGGGAAACCCCTATCTGCAAGTTTTCTTGACTGAAAAGACTCTCCAGCCGAATATATTTATTTTTTTGGCGAAGGAATGCGGTGCTGGCGAAAGAATGTTGTACTGGTTCTAGCCCGGGCAGAGGCTATACCATCAGCCAATCAGCTTGCAGCTAGTGCTAGCAAGCGAACCGCCGGCCGCCGGTTGGCACATCTCCAATGCGAGTCTATCCTTACGCGACTACTTTCGAATCTGATTGGCTGAACCATTTTTTACATTCGCGTGACGTCAGGACTCTGACTCAGAGAGTATGCATATAGTTTTGATAAGCAATACAAATGTACGGCCTTCTGTCCTGAATCGGTGCGATATAAGGCCATTTTTGATAATATAAAAATAAATTGTATTAGAAAGTAGAATAAAATCGTGTTTGGTAAAAAAAATCCAAGGTGAACTATTTCCTTTAAAGGGAGTGTGCCTACTATTTAGGAATGTCAAAAATATTTTACATACGGTAATTAGCTATTGGTTTGATTGTTGGATACGATAAAATTCACATCTGGAGCCGTTTGGTTTAATTTTCACTTATATTGTTTTTTTGCTTATTATTTTTTTCGATATCTCTAAAATGATCGCCACTAAAGTCATGTTATGTAAAACGGCGAACATAAGACAATAAAATTACAATCACATGCAAGATAGAGGGACAGGTTTTGCACAGCATGTTCTTGCCACTGTGAACTTTATTATGTGCAAGTTTCGTAGCTCTAAATTGATATCATCGTCGAACAATGGGCATCAAGCGTTGCGATCAGGGGACAGACGGTACTGTGCGACTGCTGCTATCAGCGCGCACGAGCTGTTTTGTCGAATTGCTATTGGCCGACGCTAACAATATGCTAGCAGTTTATTCGATAGTTGCAGTGCTTCTAGTAGCGGAAGCCCTCTGGAGTCTACCCGATAACTTTTTGCTTCCAGAAAGTTTCTGGAGTCTATGGAATATCTCAGCAACTAGGGTGAATCTGGAGAAATGAAGTCATGGGTCAATTCAGAGAATTATGTTCCAGTGTCAATAACCATGACCAGTGCCAATAACCCCAAATAAGCGATGTGAGTAGGCACACTTCCTTTAACGAAGTATGTAGATGATTTGACCAGTACCATGAGCAAAAAAAGAAAAAACTCACTGTGACGGTGAGCGGAGAGTCACCGTCTAGGGTTAGCCACAGGACACTCATCGTATCTATGATGGAATGGCAATCAATATTAACCCGCAAGTTACTGGGGGGGCTATTTCCCCCCCTCCCGTTATTTTGCAATAACTCCTAAACGAACACCGGCATCATCACCAAACTTGCAGTACCTTCTGCCACATTAATTGTACACATGCTGGCAAACGGGAAAATATGAGGCTATGATAGGTCAACCGGGAATGATGTCAGAGTGACGTCATGTTCTTCGGTTTTTGTTGCAAAATAGTGGTTTGCTGAAAACGCTGTCAAAGGTACGATATTTGAGATAAACTAAATTGTTTTAAATAAAATTACTGATAATAGACCGGGCTATCGAACTGCTATCTCGGATTTTTTAGTTATTTTGAAATGCAAAATTTTGAGAAATCCAAATACATTTTTATTTTTTTACAAAATGTTCAAGAAAAAATCAGAATGATCCAAAAACCGGAATATATGTGATCGAGACGTATGCGGTGAATATGTGTACCAACTTTAAAGTCGATATCTTTAAAAATGACCGAGTTATGACCTTTAAATGACAAAAATCGATCACTTCTCACAGCATTACTATGCATAAAAAACGCATTTCCATTTTTGTTTTTTTCTTCTATTCATATGGAACAAACAATGTTCTAATGTCATTTTTCGCGTTCTAGACGAAAAACAAACCCATAAACATGTGTTACAACGCCTAATGAACGTAATCTGCAGTTTGACCTCGTGACCTCGGATGACCTTGACCTGACCCAAGGTCATAAACAGCTTAGAAAGGTACTTAGAAGTGTCAGACAGACGAATGATACCGATTTATCGACAGCTTATGCGTTTAATATCGCAATTTTGCGCGACAATTCCATCCATCGAGACCTTTTGACACGGTCAAACATTTTGTACTTGACCTGACCTGTGACGTCATCAGTAACCCTGAGGTAAACAATATTATGTTTCCCTCGATACATTTTACAGGGCTATCGAATGCCGTTTGAATTTTTACTTTCGGTCCAGTAGTTCCGGAGATCAGAGGGGGGGCAAAAAATAGCCCCCCCCCCCCCCCCAGTAAGTCGCGTTATGAAATATACCCCAGTAACTCGCGGGTTAAGGCGTGAATGTATCAAATTTAACATGTTTCACTGCTAAAATGTCGGGTACGATACACATCCATCTTTCAGCCAAGCGACAGCGTAGTGGACCAAGAAGTAATTATTGCAACATGCAGTATTTTTAGGAAGCAACAAAATAAATATTTGTGAATGTAAGCTACTGGGGTAAATGTGAACGAATCTATTACAACACATAAAGCCAGAACTTTTAAAGAAAGTTGAACGGTTCCTGCCAAGATGCTTATCTATACGCTCAACAGACGCCTATTTGTATCGAGGTTAACCAGAGGTGCTACCAGAGATGCTACCAGAGGTGTTGTCAATAATAACGTGCCTTACATTTTCGATACCTATTCTCACTCAAATAAGAAAATCAGTTGCGACGCCTCAGCCACCTCGTGATATTGCAAACCCATCGTTGTATCATTGCATTCTGACAGTTGTGTTGTTCGTCATTGCGCGGTTGACGACATATGGGTGTCACATTTTATCACGCAGCTAAATCACTCTGCAAAGCCAATTCGGGAGCCATTTTGACGACATTCAATCCAAATTCGGGATCCATTTTGACGACATTCAATCCAATTCGGGAGCCATTTTTAAGACATTCAATCCTACCTTCAAAGCGAGTGTGGTTACTATCTTCGGTTTTTCAACAACAACAAAAAACATGGCAAGAAAATATTGTTTAGACGTTTGATGCAATTAAATTATTGCTCCCTTATTTGAATTTTAACTTATATTGTCTTTGCCCATTGTTGTTTTGATATCCATAAAAAAACGATCGCCACATCACTATACCACAGTGAGGGTAATCCGAGGGCTGACGACGCTGATGAAGTGAAATCACAAAACGCGCTTTACAAACATATAAATTATTAGATGAATGAGCTTGTTAATAATTATATGTGAGCAGTTTAATCGATACTAGTCTAGTGGTGGTAAGCTCTCTGAGGTATAACGATAGCTTGGGGTCTACCAGACCCTTCTTTGGGTCTTCGAAATGTCTGAACAACTGAGGCAAAGTGGCAAAAATGAAAGGCATGGCTCGATTTAGAAAATTATGTCTTCAATCCCGTGTGAAAACCCCAAAGAAGCTATATTAGTAGACACACTCCCTTTAACCCTCACCCGGGTAGGGGGGTGGATGCCACCCCTCAGTTGTTCGGGAATAACTCACGTAGTTATCAATGTATTGTGTTGCAGCTTTTAGTACTCTACATGTGAACAATTTGGCACATACTCTGAAAACATTTTAAACTTCTATCCTACATGACCCGTGACCTATGACCTGTTTCTCAAGGTCATGTCACGCGCAACTGACGTCCCGTAGTATCGATGCTTGTAACATGTACAGTTTCCGTGTGTTTGTGGTTGTTCAGGGGCATATGCCTAGTTTTTACCAGGTGACATGTATGGCTTCCACCGAGATGGTGACCTCCGATGACCTGACATGACTCGTTTGGCCTCTGGCAGTTTCTAGGACATTTTGTGACGCTGCTTTCAAATTTGACCTCCATTTAAAATAATTATATGTTCCACTGGGGTCATGTACTTTCACAGGTCAACCGAGTTCACTGACCTCGGATGACATAAGATGACCCTTTTGGATTTTGGTAGTTTCTAGGACATTTTGTGTATAATGATATGCTCATTCACGATTCTAGCTCAATTAAATTTAAATTCTACGCATTTACGATTTTGATGACATCCGGGTCATTGACATGACCTATCCCAGTCACCTAATAATCCAGGACCTTAAAATTGGGTATCAGGGGCTTCCCCTCGTCACAAGCAACACGCTCGTTTTCAATGGAAGCTCTAGCTCAATAAGGGGCGAAACGCCAGGGGGATCGTACCCCCTATCCGGTCACGTAGGTATCGGGCCCTACCCGGGCGAGGGTTAATGCACTTATCTAAGGTGATAACAAACACATTTAAGATAGCTACTTAACGCATTATTCTATGCCCCAACTTTGGTTGTTCGACCTCTCATAGAAGCTGATATTTGAGTGAGATGGAGTCCGCCCCTCCATCACCAGCACGTATTCTTATCAGAGGTCCTCCTCAGCCCTTCATCACCAGCACGTATTCTTATCAGAGCTCCTCCTGAGCCCCTCCATCACCAGCACGTATTCTTATCAGAACTCCTCCTCAGCCCCTCCATCACCAGCACGTATTCTTATCAGAGGTCCTCCTGAGCCCCTCCATCACCAGCACGTATTCTTATCAGAGGTCCTCCTCAGCCTCTCCATCACCAGCACGTATTCTTATCAGAACTCCTCCTCAGCCCCTCCATCACCAGCACGTATTCTTATCAGAGGTCCTCCTCAGCCCTTCATCACCAGCACGTATTCTTGTCAGAGCTCTTCCTGAGCCCCTCCATCACCAGCACGTATTCTTATCAGAGGTCCTCCTGAGCCCCTCCATCACCAGCACGTATTCTTATCAGAGGTCCACCTGAGCCCCTCCATCACCAGCACGTACTCTTATCAGAACTCCTCATCAGCCCCTCCATCACCAGCACGTATTCTTATCAGAGCTCCTCCTCAGCCCTTCATCACCAGCACGTATTCTTATCAGAGCTCCTCCTCAGCCCATCCATCACCAGCACGTATTCTTATCAGAGCTCCTCCTCAGTCCTTCATCACCAGCACGTATTCTTATCAGAGGTCCTCCTGAGCCCCTCCATCACCAGCACGTATTCTTATCAGAGGTCCTCCTCAGCCCCTCCATCACCAGCACGTATTATTATCAGAGCTCCTCCTCAGCCCCTCCATCACCAGCACGTATTCTTATCAGAGGTCCTCCTGAGCCCCTCCATCACCAGCACGTATTCTTATCAGAGGTCCTCCTGAGCCCCTCCATCACCAGCACGTATTCTTATCAGAGGTCCTCCTGAGCCCCTCCATCACCAGCACGTATTCTAATCAGAAGTCCTCCTCAGCCTCTCCATCACCAGCACGTATTCTTATCAGAGGTCCTCCTCAGCCCCTCCATCACCAGCACGTATTCTTATCAGAGGTCCTCCTGAGCCCCTCCATCACCAGCACGTATTATTATCAGAGGTCCTCCTGAGAGCACTTGTTTAAAGGGAAATATCGACCTTATTATTTATTTTCTGCATTATCTTATGACACATATATTGTATACAATTGTTTGTGTCTCAATTTGAAAGGTAAATAACAACTTTGTACATTTCGATAATGAATATTTGGAAAATTAAAATATATGTATTATGTACTTATATATTGTGACGAGCGATATGATCCTTCTCTATATTTGGCGTGACATATCTGGCGCTTTTTTTCCTTTGAAAGCACTGTGACAATGTCCCTGAAAGAAATCACCGACACTAAATAGGTCGCCGTTGGGTGCATAAATGAACTTCCGATTTAATTGCCACTTTTTCGATTGTTTGTTGATTGTTTTGAAGAAGTGGTTATTTTAATTGATAAGATAAAGCATTGTATTATATGCAGCCATAGACAAAACTATACAAAACTCTTAAAGTTGAAAATAAATGAACAATTATGACAATTTTTCTACAAAAATGGATGGTCGCAACCACTAACTAGGCCGTCGTTGGGTGCATAAGTTAACTGCTAATTTGGATACCTTTTTATTAAATGTTTGTTGACTGTTAAGGATAGTAGGGCATATAATAATAATAGACAGAGTGCAAGACATATTTTCCATGCCATTTCGTCAAAAAGCAATACCGGATTTTGGTGGGAACCGAAATTCGTTACCAAGTACTTGAGAGTACCGGTCGTTAAAAGTGTGGTACGCTTATGAACTTTAACTTGAAATATCTTCCGGTAGGAATATTTAGATGCAAAATGTAATAAATTTATAGTATATTTTTGTCTTGTCTGTCGATTTCAAGTAATAACTACATTTGGGTGGAAAAAGGTCAATATTTCCCTTAAAGAGAATAGTGCACCTTGGGAGAATTATGTGGAAGGATCCAAAAGAGTGTCCTGATTACGGTTCTGGCATTCGTTTTTTTGCGAAAAAGTACCAATTTGTCATCATTTGAAAAATATTTACATTAATACATATGACGTCACAATAATCTTGCGTCACCAAAACGAGTTGTGACGTCATACCGTCAAAAGTCGATCCTTGAATCAGAATATGTAAGCAACACTAACAACCTCGTTCGCTGGGTCGCGACTCGCGAGGGCAGGCACTATCAACTGGATTTGTTGCAGCAGTTGGCCGCCAGGGACCGCTAGTGAGCCAGGGTGTGATGACGTCGCAAGCAAATGGTACCAGTTAAATATTGAACGCTAATGCGAGCCACACACTACGTCATTCGGCACGCAATATCGCTGGTCCGGACGAGCTTTTTCTGTGCTGAACACCGCGGAACCGCGGAATGTCGCAGTGATATCGCGCGCCGAATCGCCCAGTGTGCGGCCGTCTTCAATGAGTATTTATTTATAAATGAATAAATAAATGAATATTTAGCAGCACTATTTGCTTGCAACGTCATAACATCCTGGTTCACTAGCGGTCTCCGGCGGCCAACTGCTGCAACAACTCCAGTTGATAGTGCTAGCCCTCGCGAGTATATTGGTCGCGATGGAAAATGTGTGAATGTGTACACTATGGCCTTGTATGAGTAGAGTTGGAGTGGCGTGGCGTGAACACATACCCATAATGTTCGTGTGCATAAATAAATCAATAAATCATGTGCATAAATTTCATCATGAAACATTCGGTTTTGCTTTTATCATCCACTGAGTACATGAGTTTTGGTAAAGAGACTTCAAGCACTCCAATTTTACATTTCAGAATCGCTTAAATGTTAGCAAGATCAAAATTATACTTTATGTTGTTGAACAGATAATATTTGTTTTCAACATTGTCACTATCTTCCCCAACATTTAAGCAACTCTAGCATAGCATGCGGGATCAATCTGTTGATTTCTTAGTACATCAGTTATTGTCTCCCCATCAACATGCCATTCAGCCTCATCAGCTCCGGACGTCACACACCTCCCCCTCCTCCCCTGGCCCAGCCATTAGGCGTACGATCGGCTCGTTCTGACCGAGCGCGACGCTACAGTGATCCGGGCAGCTCGTTTGCGCTAACGAAGCGGCGATTGGTGTTGGTGCTGTTGATTGTCAGGCCTGTTACGGACGGCGGCGACCGACAACGCGATCAGCACTGTCCACGCCGGACATCGGGCGACAGGGAAGAGCAGGGGACACAGGACACCGGGGCGACAGGGGAGAGCAGGAGACACAGGACATCGGGGCGACAGGGGAGAGCAGGAGACACAGGACATCGGGGCGACAGGGGAGGCAGGAAACACAGGACATCGGGGCGACAGGGGAGAGCAGGAGACACAGGACATCGAGGCGACAGGGGAGAGCAGGAGACACAGGACATCGGGGCAACATGGGAGAGCAGGAGACACAGGACATCGGGCGACAGGGGAGAGCAGGAGACACAGGACATCGGGGCGACAGGGGAGAGCAGGAGACACAGGACATCGGGGCGACAGGGGAGAGCAGGGGACACAGGACATCGGGGCGACAGGGGAGAGCAGGGGACACAGGACATCGAGACGACAGGGGAGAGCAGGGGACACAGGACATCGGGGCAACAGGGGAAAGCAGGAGACACAGGACATCGGGGCGACAGGGGAACAGGGGACACAGGGCATCGGGGCGACAGGGGAGAGCAGGAGACACAGGACATCGGGGCGACAGGGGAACAGGGGACACAGGACATCGGGGAGACAGGGGAGAGCAGGAGACACAGGACATCGAGGCGACAGGGGAGAGCAGGAGACACAGGACATCGGGGCGACAGGGGAGAGCAGGAGACACAGGGCATCGGGTCGACAGGGGAGAGCAGGAGACACAGGACATCGGGGCGACATGGGAACAGGGGACACAGGACATCGGGGCGACAGGGGAGGCAGGATACACAGGACATCGGGGCGACAGAGGGAACAGGGGACACAGGACATCGGTTCGACAGGGGAGAGCAGGGGACACAGGACATCGGGGCGACAGGGGAGAGCAGGGGACACAGGACATCGAGGCGACAGGGAGAGCAGGGGACACAGGACATCGGGGCGACAGGGGAACAGGGGACACAGGACATCGGGGCGACAGGGGAGAGCAGGAGACACAGGACATCAGGGCCATAGGGGAGCAGGAGACATAGGACATCGGGGCGACAGGGGAGAGCAGGAGACACGGGGCATCGGGCGACAGGGGAGAGCAGGAGACACAGGACATCGGGGCGACAGGGGAGAGCAGGAGACACAGGGAATCGGGTCGACAGGGGAGAGCAGGGGACACAGGACATCGGGGCGACAGGGAAACAGGGGACACAGGACATCGGGGCGACAGGAAAGAGCAGGAGACACAGGACATCAGAGCAACAGGGGAGAGCAGGAGACACAGGACATCGGGGCGACAGGGGAGAGCAGGAGACACAGGACATCGGGGCGACAGGGGAGAGCAGGGGACACAGGACATCGGGGCGACAGGGGAGAGCAGGAGACACAGGACATCGGGGCGACAGGGGAACAGGGGACACAGGACATCGGGGCGACAGGGGAGAGCAGGAGACACAGGGCTTCGGGTCGACAGGGGAGGCAGGAAACACAGGACATCGGGGCGACAGGGGAACAGGGGACACAGGACATCGGGGCGACAGGGGAGAGCAGGAGACACAGGGCTTCGGGTCGACAGGGGAGAGCAGGGGACACAGGACATCAGGGCAACAGGGGAACAGGGGACACATGACATCGGGGCGACAGAGGAGAGCAGGAGACACAGGGCATCGGGTCGACAGGGGAGAGCAGGGGACACAGGACCTCGGGGCAACAGGGGAGCAGGGAGCACAGGACATCGGGGCGACAGGGGAGAGCAGGAGACACAGGACATCGGGGCGACAGGAGAGAGCAGGACATACAGGACATCGGGGCGACAGGGGAGAGCAGGAGACACAGGACATCGGGGCGACAGGGGAGAGCAGGGGACACAGGACATCGGGTCGACAGGGGAGAGCAGGAGACACAGGACATCGGAGTAACAGGGGAGATCAGGAGACACAGGACATCGTGGCTACAGGGGAGAGCAGGAGACACAGGACATCGGGTCGACAGGGGAGATCAGGGGACACAGGACATCGGGGCAACAGGGGTGAGCAGGGGACACAGGGCATCGGGTCGACAGGGGAGCAGGAGACACAGGACATCGGGGCGACAGGGGAGAGCAGGAGACACAGGACATCGGGGCGACAGGGGAGAGCAGGGGACACAGGACATCGGGGCGACAGGGGAGAGCAGGGGACACAGGACATCGAGACGACAGGGGAGAGCAGGGGACACAGGACATCGGGGCAACAGGGGAGAGCAGGAGACACAGGACATCGGGGCGACAGGGGAACAGGGGACATAGGACATCGGGGCGACAGGGGAGAGCAGGAGACACAGGACATCGGGGCGACAGGGGAACAGGGGACACAGGACATCGGGGAGACAGGGGAGAGCAGGAGACACAGGACATCAGGGCGACAGGGGAACAGGGGACACAGGACATCGGGGAGACAGGGGAGAGCAGGAGACACAGGACATCGAGGCGACAGGGGAGAGCAGGAGACACAGGACATCGGGGCGACAGGGGAGAGCAGGAGACACAGGGCATCGGGTCGACAGGGGAGAGCAGGAGACACAGGACATCGGGGCGACATGGGAACAGGGGACACAGGACATCGGGGCGACAGGGGAGGCAGGATACACAGGACATCGGGGCGACAGGGGGAACAGGGGACACAGGACATCGGGTCGACAGGGGAGAGCAGGGGACACAGGACATCGGGGCGACAGGGGAGGGCAGGGGACACAGGACATCGAGGCGACAGGGAGAGCAGGGGACACAGGACATCGGGGCGACAGGGGAACAGGGGACACAGGACATCGGGGCGACAGGGGAGAGCAGGAGACACAGGACATCAGGGTCATAGGGGAGCAGGAGACACAGGACATCGGGGCGACAGGGGAGAGCAGGAGACACGGGGCATCGGGCGACAGGGGAGAGCAGGAGACACAGGACATCGGGGCGACAGGGGAGAGCAGGAGACACAGGGAATCGGGTCGACAGGGGAGAGCAGGGGACACAGGACATCGGGGCGACAGGGGAACAGGGGACACAGGACATCGGGGCGACAGGAAAGAGCAGGAGACACAGGACATCAGAGCAACAGGGGAGAGCAGGAGACACAGGACATCGGGGCGACAGGGGAGAGCAGGAGACACAGGACATCGGGCGACAGGGGAGAGCAGGGGACACAGGACATCGGGGCGACAGGGGAGAGCAGGAGACACAGGACATCGGGGCGACAGGGGAACAGGGGACACAGGACATCGGGGCGACAGGGGAGAGCAGGAGACACAGGGCTTCGGGTCGACAGGGGAGAGCAGGGGACACAGGACATCGGGGCAACAGGGGAACAGGGGACACAGGACATCGGGCGACAGGGGAGAGCAGGAGACACAGGGCATCGGGTCGACAGGGGAGAGTAGGGGACACAGGACCTCGGGGAAACAGGGGAGCAGGGAGCACAGGACATCGGGGCGACAGGGGAGGGCAGGAGACACAGGACATCGGGGCGACAGGAGAGAGCAGGACATACAGGACATCGGGGCGACAGGGGAGAGCAGGAGACACAGGACATCGGGGCGACAGGGGAGAGCAGGGGACACAGGACATCGGGTCGACAGGGGAGAGCAGGAGACACAGGACATCGGAGTAACAGGGGAGATCAGGAGACACAGGACATCGTGGCTACAGGGGAGAGCAGGAGACACAGGACATCGGGTCGACAGGGGAGATCAGGGGACACAGGACATCGGGGCAACAGGGGTGAGCAGGGGACACAGAGCATCGGGTCGACAGGGGAGCAGGAGACACAGGACATCGGGGCGACAGGGGAGAGCAGGACATACAGGACATCGGGGCGACAGGGGAGAGCAGGAGACACAGGACATCGGGCGACAGGGGGAACAGGGGACAAAGGACATCGGGGAGACAGGGGAGAGCAGGGGACACAGGACATTGGGGCGACAGGGTAACAGGGGACACAGGACAGCCCAGGGGACGGGGGGACGATGGAGACAGCAAGGGCACAGGACGGCCTGGAGGGATATATTTCCGGGCGACATGTATGTTTGTAGACTGTGCTAGGGGCAGGCGTGACGCCAAAAGCTGCTGATGTGGACAATCTGGAGACATTCTGCAGACTGATTTTGTCTTGATAGAGTGTTCGCACTAGTACACGCGTACACTACTTGGTACACACAAGTGGATGTGCATACAGCGTGTATACGAGTTCATGTGTTGCACGACTACCGCACAAACGCGGGAGGACGTTTAGACCTGCACATACTGGACCACCAAGCCCCTTGCGTCCCACCAAAGCCAGCCGGCGGGCGTTCGAATTTAAACGGGTCGCCAAACATCTGCGCAGCTGATCCGTAAAGGCCAGGTCTCTGGAGCCGTAAAGGCCAGGGCGCTGCATGCTGAGCCGCCTTTATCCTGCCTCCAAGGTGGCGTCACCCGCCCCTGTCACCTCCTGCCGCCGCCGACACCCGTCCCATCCGCGCGACACCGCGACACCGCGACACCCGGCCACCAGTGTAGCGCCGCGCCGTTCGGACGATTTTCCGCTCAATTTATGCACCAATTAGTCGTGAGGGGGCCGACGGGGGGCCCGTTTTGATTGGGGCCGCCGGCGTGCCCGCCGGTTGATTCCGATTGTGACAGCTAACCCGTCATTACCACGTCAATGAGAGGCAAACTAGTTTGTCGACAAGACTGGTGACGCGCTGAGCGGTTCCCAGTGAGAGAGGGAGGGGAGCGGACGGGAGGCGCTAAAGTGGCACTGCTGACGGAGGGCGAACGGTGGTGGTTGTGGAGGAGTGCTGTTTGGGTGGAATTGGCATTGATTTGTGATTGTTGGTGGTTCTCTGGGAAATGCCGCGGAGTCAATGTATTGGAATGAGTCCATCCACTTGTGATGGAGTGGTTGTCGCACAGGTGGAGTAGTGTGGGAAAGAGACAAGGCAAACTACCGCAGCGCAAACACGGCAAATAATTAGCACTCATATAAGACCCTTGAATAAATTGTATTATGCTTTTATTCTTTATACCTACTCAGTGGAATGTCCTCAGACTTATTATTCCAATAAGCAGATTCGCAGTGTCGGATCCTATGGTCCCCATTAGCCGGTGAGGGTTCGATGTTCAATTTTATAATAATTTGTACTGATCTCCTGGCAAAGTTAAGTGAAGCACTGTAAAAAGTAGTGACGGTTGCAACTCGCATACGGCAAAATTAGCAACAGAATCCGCATTGCCATGGACGTTTCAACGAAAGCGTGAAACCTTCCTTTAGATGCTGGCATTGGGAGCAGCGTGCTATACTGATCATTCCTGTATCTCAGGTGCGTTTGAAGGGGCAAAGTGCGCAGTAACACCACCCGGCAGTACTCGTGAAGGCTGTCTGAATCCGTACACCGCCTGCAGCGACGACCACCAAGCCAAGCGGCCACGCAGGTCAGTAGGTGGCAGACGTGAGACTCTCAGCGAGCCAATCAACAATGGACTGATGTGACGCGCCTTAGATTAGTAGACAGTAGAGAGGAGATGGACAGTTGCATATATGTGGTGTAACAGCATACACGCAATTGCAGGAGGCGATTGTCAGAAGTATACGTGCGTGTTCGCGTGTTTGTGAGGGCGATTTTGTAGAGGCAGTGAATGAGTTGTGTGATGTGAATGAGTTGTGTGATTGTATGTAATATGTATGTCAGGTGTTTTGGAAGGTATCAGACTAATCTGTCATGGGTGCCAAATAACCTTGGTAGTTGTGGTGTCCTTACGCCCAAGTCATCATCATCATCAACTTAAACGTGTGCTGAGTATGTATGTACGGTGTGCTGCCCGGCGTTGTGCTGAGGTGTGAAATGCCTGGCAGCAGGCGGCGCACGGCGTTCTGAGTATGTATGTACGGTGCGCTGCCCGGCGTTGTGCTGAGGTGTGAAATGTCTGGCAGCAGGCGGCGCACGGCGTTCAGTCACGGCCAGCTGGCGTTCCTGGAGCGCAGGTTCCGAGTGCAGAAGTACCTGTCTGTGGCTGACCGGGCTGAGGTGGCCGACACACTCACTCTCACCGAGACGCAGGTCAAAACCTGGTACCAGAACAGAAGGTCAGTTCATAGAGTGATTGTCTGATACGCTGATGTGTACGATGTAGATTTATGTCAAATTTGCTTCAAATTAATAACCATTTATCGCAGCACTTTCAGTGAATATTTGACTTATATTGGCTCATACCTGAAAGATGAATATGTTGAAAAAATGAACAAGCAGTACCTGAGTAAAACACATGAGTTCGTCTGTTATAGTAATTGTAATGCGATTAACGCCTTTGGAAATGTAACACAGCTCCCATCACTGACATCTCAACCCTACCCTGCTGTCCCCTCCCAGGACAAAATGGAAGCGGCAGAACCAGCTGCGTCTGGACCAGTTGCGTCATCACACCAGCGTGACGTCACCGGGGGACAAGGCTGCCGGCAGCTACCACAGTCTGCTCCTGGACATCCAAGCAGCGGCGGCGGCAGCAGCCCAGGGTGGGTGTCTGCTGCCCACGTCTGCCGCCCCCGCCATGTTCCCCAGCCTACAGTTCCTGCCGACCAGCTCAGGGCACGTGCTGTGAGATGCACGTGTGAAGCGAAATCAGAAGTGAGACCGCGACGAAGGCTTGCCATTCCATTGCGAAAGCTTCTGAATTCATGCGAAGGAAAAATGTTCTGAGCTTTGAGCGTCGCGCAGTTGGATGGATTGAAGTGGATAAGGACAACGTAGTATTCGAAAGCAGGCGTTGATATATACAATGTGAAAGTGGAGTTTCGCGGATGGTTTGTGTATGCATTGTAAAGGAGCTTGAGTGGAAAGCTTGTTGTTTGTTGTTCATGTTGACGTATGCTGCAGTTATTTGGCATAATTGGTGCAACACGATGTCACACGAGGCTCGTGTCTATTGCGCGATTAAATGGCTCCGAGGGTGAGGGAGGCGACGCATTTCTGTTCTGAATGGTGTTATACCCGAGAGTTTGCGGATATTTCAACTATTAGTGTAGTTTCACGTTAAACGACGTTCAATAAACAAAATAACGTGTTCTGTCTATTTGGATTTGCGCGTGAAAGCGCACGACATATTTATGACTACAGCATGTTGTGGTCCACCATATTTTTGTATCGATCCTTGGCTGTCAGTGAATTCTACGATGAAGGAACTTCACTGAGAGAAAAATCGACTCTCTTAAACTCTATGAGGGGGAGTTGCCCAAATTGACACCCCAAAACTCCGTCTGATGGGGGGAGTAACTCCATTGTTTACACCCAATAACGCTCCTTCTAACACTCCCAGCTCTGATTACTCCCATGAAGAACTCCTTCTTGAACTCCCCTCTACCCTCTCTACTCCCCTCCAAAACTCTGCGTAACTCCTATCACTACTCCACATAACTCCCCCTGCTACTCCCTTGACCCTTTCTACTCCCCTCCGAAACCCTGCATTACTCCTGTCGCTACTCCACATAACTACCCCTGCTACTCCCTTCTACACCCTTTTACTCCCATACAAAAGTACCCTGAACTCTATACGTCACTACCATGCTACTCCCCCTCCATAACCCCCTCTTACACCCCTTGAATTTGGCCTGCGCGCGCATGGTCTAAATTCATTGCACTGAATCCACATGCAGCACACTCAGACACATTTCGACCCACACAACAAAAACGTTCTTGGCAATACTATTTATTGCAACACTGAAGGCGATTTCTTCGCAAAAAAAGAAACATTGACAAACATGCGGACGACGCGGGCCTCACCGCCGCCAGAAGCCTGCGCGGTGTGTCGGTCCCACCAGAGGAGCCTGCAAAAAAAATATAATGGCTATGTTGCTATATTCATGTTGCTTTGCTCGCTGACAAGCTGCATATAAAGCTGAGATAGCATGCATAAAACCAACACACAACATACCAAATAAATAACATAAACCACAGACATGCTTACCGTTGTCAACGCCGCGGCCTAACCCGAGTAAATGGGAAGTAAAATGGCGGCCGAACGCCTCAAATACTCCCCTGCAAAAACTCTCTATTATTCTCAAAAACACTCGGGAACTCCGGACAGAGCTGTGAGCGTTTATTGTTGGATAGTTAAGAGTTTTCAGATGGGAGTAGGACACCGAGGGAGAGTACCTCTGAGAGAGTTATGTCAACACCATCAGAAAAATCCCCCAAAACTCTGCGCGTCGCTCAAACACCCTTTGAACACGCTCGATAACTCTGTTTACTGGAGTAATGACAATACCAGGTGATAGAGTTTAAGGGTGTTTTCGGTGAGAGGGTGGTGTTATGCAGTGTAAATGCCTAGAGTTTTACGGTATTCCGAGGAGGGTAGAGTTGGTTTTTTCTCTCAGTGCACTGAGATAAAAATTGACTCTCTTAAACTCTATGAGGGGGAGTTGCCCAAATTGACTCCCCAAAACTCCGTCTGATTGGGGGAGTAACTCCATTGCTTACACCCAATAACGCTCCTTACAACACTCCCAGCTCTGATTACTCCCATGAAGAACTCCTTCTTGAACTCCCCTCTACCCTCTCTACTCCCCTCCAAAACTCTGCGTAACTCCTATCACAACTCCACATAACTCCCCCTGCTACTCCCTTGACCCTTTCTTACTCCCCTTCGAAACCCTGAATTACTCCTGTCGCTACTCCACATAACTCCCCCTGCTACTCCCTTCTACACCCTTTTACTCCCATACAAAAGTACCCTGAACTCTATATAACGTCACTACCATGCTACCCCCTCTTACACCCCCTGAATTTGGCCTGCGCGCGCATGGTCTAAATTCATTGCACTGAATCCACATGCAGCACACTCAGACACATTTCGACCCACACAACAAAAACGTTCTTGGCAATACTCTTTATTGCAACACTGAAGGCGATTTCTTCGCAAAAAAAGAAACATTGACAAACATGCGGACGACACGGGCCTCACCGCCGCCAGAAGCCTGCGCGGTGTGTCGGTCCCACCAGAGGAGCCTGCAAAAAAATATAATGGCTTTGTTGCTATATTCATGTTACTTTGCTCGCTAACAAGCTGCATATAAAGCTGAGATAGCATGCATAAAACCAACACACAACATACCAAATAAATAACATAAATCACAGACATGCTTACTGTTGTCAACGCCGCGGCCTCACCCGAGGAAATGGGAAGTAAAATGGCGGCCGAACGCCTCAAATACTCCCCTGCAAAAACTCTCTATTATTCTCAAAAACACTCTCGAGAACTCCGGACAGAGTTGTTGTGAGAGTTTATTGTTGGATAGTAAAGAGTTTTCAGAGGGGAGTAGGACACCGAGGGAGAGTACCTCTGAGAGAGTTATGTCAACACCATCAGAAAAATTCCCCAAAACTCTGCGCGTCGCTCAAACATCCTTTGAACACGCTCGATAACTCTGTTTACTGGAGTAATAACAATACCATGTGATAGAGTTTAAGGGTGTTTTCGGTGAGAGAGTGGTGTTATGCAGTGTAAATGCCTAGAGTTTTACGGTATTCCGAGGAGGGTAGAGTTGATTTTTTCTCTCTCAGTGTGGTTCAAATCCGGGGAGAAATCTGTGTTTTTGTGGATTTTGATGGTACTTTAAGCGATTTTCCCAGATCAGCCCCCCCCCCCCCCCAACATGTCTGGAGAAGCTACGCCCCTACTCTCCCAGACAAACAAAGATCGTGCAAATTCAGCCGCAGATGATCTGCGCAGTTCATGGGAAGAGTTATCTCATTCACAACACTCGAACGACCCAACCGAACAGCGTGAAACGCTGCGAGTGCAACTATCTAGCTCTGTTTGTAGTATACGGACAGCATCGCATCATCGCAACCCCAATGTGTAAGCGGTATACACATTACACATACACTCTAGAGCGTTTCAATTTGGAAGAACATGCATCCCTGTGGGAGACGATACAGCGTGAAATAGAGCGAGCGTCGTTATCAATGATCATAACAGTAGTTTTAGGTGCTACAAACCTTTCATAATTAAGCTAGTGTGTATGAAAGGTGTGCTTGAATTGCCGCCGAATCAATTGGTTATTTTCGTACTGGAACTACCAGCCTCGGTTTTGGCGAATTTCAAACTACAGCATAAAGATGGTTATGTAGCTGATTAAATGCGACATGTGTGTGAGTAAAATACCTTACATGTTGCGTCAAGCAAAAATATAATGTAATGCACGCTTACCATTGTGGACGATGGTTCAGGCGCCGATCTTGATGGCTATACTGACGAATGGTGTATTGCCTCCAGTGGGACGTGTTGCGCGGGTTGCCTTGCTGACGGACACTTAAGGTGAGCGGCGAGCGTTCGTGTCAGCCAGCGAGGGGTGAGCTCCGCGAGACGTGACCTACCGGCATAGCATCATTCCCCGAAGCCATACACCAGCGATAGTTCCATATCAGACATGTTCTCGGATCCCGAAAACGGATATCCGGATCTGATCTCTGGGATCTGGATTCCGGATCCACTGGGATCATAGATCCACCTTCACAATTTGTCGATTGATCCACTGGGATCATGGATCCGCCTTCACAATTTGTTGATGGATCCACTGGGATCATGGATCCGCCTTCAACATTGGTCGACGGATCCGCCGGGATCGGAGATCGCAGGCACCATTTTGCATTGGGATCCGCTGGGATCCCAGATCCGCCATTATACAGAAGTGTATTTTTGGAACCCATATTTTAAGAAATGAACAGAACTTTTTAATTTGTTGTAAATGGAACTGGTATGGTTGTATACCTTTAGATATATTTTGTCAAGAAATACTATAATTATGGTATAACATATCAATCGGATTCTGGCGAATCCGAGATCCCTTAGGATCATAGCTCCACTTTCATTTTGTATCATATGATCATGTGGGATCCAAGATCCGTTGCCAAATTTAATCGAGGGATCCACTGGGACCCAAGATCAACTGTTGTATTTTGTCGTGGGATCCAGTGGGATCCAACATTGCATGTTGTCTAAAGATGCTCTGGGATCATAGATCCTGCTGTGAGATCCATGCACATGTATGTTCCATACACCGTTAACAGTGCCATGTTCCATACACTGTTAACAGTGCCATCTTCCATACACTGTTAACAGTGCCATCTTCCATACACTGTTAACAGTGCCATGTTCCATACACTGTTAACAGTGCCATGTTCCATACACTGTTAACAGTATCATGTTCCATACACCGTTAACAGTGCCATGTTCCATACACTGTTAACAGTGCCATCTTCCATACACTGTTAACAGTATCATGTTCCATACACTGTTAACAGTATCATGTTCCATACACCGTTAACAGTGTCATGTTCCATACACTGTTAGCAGTGCCATGTTCCATACACTGTTAACAGTATCATGTTCCATACACCGTTAACAGTGCCATGTTCCATACACTGTTAACAGTGCCATCTTCCATACACTGTTAACAGTATCATGTTCCATACACTGTTAACAGTATCATGTTCCATACACCGTTAACAGTGCCATGTTCCATACACTGTTAACAGTGCCATCTTCCATACACTGTTAACAGTATCATGTTCCATACACTGTTAACAGTATCATGTTCCATACACCGTTAACAGTGTCATGTTCCATACACTGTTAACAGTGCCATGTTCCATACACTGTTAACAGTGCCATGTTCCATACACTGTTAACAGTGCCATGTTCCATATACTGTTAACAGTGCCATGTTCCATATACTGTTAACAGTGCCATGTTCCATACACTGTTAACAGTGTCATGTTCCATATACTGTTAACAGTGCCATGTTCCATACACTGTTAACAGTGTCATGTTCCATATACTGTTAACAGTGCCATGTTCCATACACTGTTAACAGTGTCATGTTCCATACACTGTTAACAGTGTCATGTTCCATATACTGTTAACAGTGCCATGTTCCATATACTGTTAACAGTGCCATGTTCCATACACTGTTAACAGTGTCATGTTCCATATACTGTTAACAGTGCCATGTTCCATACACTGTTAACAGTGTCATGTTCCATATACTGTTAACAGTGCCATGTTCCATACACTGTTAACAGTGTCATGTTCCATACACTGTTAACAGTGCCATGTTCCATACACCGTTAACAGTGCCATCTTCCATACACTGTTAACAGTATCATGTTCCATACACTGTTAACAGTGTCATGTTCCATACACTGTTAACAGTATCATGTTCCATACACCGTTAACAGTGCCATGTTCCATACACTGTTAACAGTGCCATCTTCCATACACTGTTAACAGTGCCATGTTCCATACACTGTTAACAGTGTCATGTTCCATACACTATTAACAGTGTCATGTTCCATACACTGTTAACAGTATCATGTTCCATACACTGTTAACAGTATCATGTTCCATACACTGTTAACAGTATCATGTTCCATACACTGTTAACAGTATCATGTTCCATACACTGTTAACAGTATCATGTTCCATACACTGTTAACAGTATCATGTTCCATACACTGTTAACAGTGCCATGTTCCATACACCGTTAACAGTATCATGTTCCATACACTGTTAACAGTGCCATGTTCCATACACTGTTAACAGTGCCATGTTCCATACACCGTTAACAGTATCATGTTCCATACACTGTTAACAGTGCCATGTTCCATACACTGTTAACAGTATCATGTTCCATACACTGTTAACAGTATCATGTTCCATACACTGTTAACAGTATCATGTTCCATATACTGTTAACAGTATCATGTTCCATATACTGTTAACAGTGCCATGTTCCATACACTGTTAACAGTATCATGTTCCATACACTGTTAACAGTATCATGTTCCATACACTGTTAACAGTACCATGTTCCATATACTGTTAACAGTATCATGTTCCATATACTGTTAACAGTGCCATGTTCCATACACTGTTAACAGTATCATGTTCCATACACTGTTAACAGTATCATGTTCCATACACTGTTAACAGTGCCATGTTCCATACACTGTTAACAGTGCCATGTTCCATACACTGTTAACAGTATCATGTTCCATACACTGTTAACAGTATCATGTTCCATATACTGTTAACAGTATCATGTTCCATATACTGTTAACAGTGCCATGTTCCATACACTGTTAACAGTATCATGTTCCATACACTGTTAACAGTATCATGTTCCATACACTGTTAACAGTGCCATGTTCCATACACTGTTAACAGTATCATGTTCCATACACTGTTAACAGTATCATGTTCCATACACTGTTAACAGTATCATGTTCCATATACTGTTAACAGTATCATGTTCCATACACTGTTAACAGTATCATGTTCCATACACTGTTAACAGTATCATGTTCCATATACTGTTAACAGTATCATGTTCCATACACTGTTAACAGTGCCATGTTCCATACACTGTTAACAGTATCATGTTCCATACACTGTTAACAGTATCATGTTCCATACACTGTTAACAGTATCATGTTCCATACACTGTTAACAGTATCATGTTCCATACACTGTTAACAGTATCATGTTCCATACACTGTTAACAGTATCATGTTCCATACACTGTTAACAGTATCATGTTCCATACACTGTTAACAGTGCCATGTTCCATATACTGTTAACAGTATCATGTTCCATACACTGTTAACAGTATCATGTTCCATACACTGTTAACAGTATCATGTTCCATATACTGTTAACAGTATCATGTTCCATACACTGTTAACAGTGTCATGTTCCATACACTGTTAACAGTATCATGTTCCATACACTGTTAACAGTATCATGTTCCATATACTGTTAACAGTATCATGTTCCATACACTGTTAACAGTGTCATGTTCCATACACTGTTAACAGTGTCATGTTCCATACACTGTTAACAGTGCCATGTTCCATACACTGTTAACAGTATCATGTTCCATATACTGTTAACAGTATCATGTTCCATACACTGTTAACAGTGCCATGTTCCATACACTGTTAACAGTATCATGTTCCATATACTGTTAACAGTGCCATGTTCCATACACTGTTAACAGTATCATGTTCCATACACTGTTAACAGTATCATGTTCCATATACTGTTAACAGTATCATGTTCCATACACTGTTAACAGTGCCATGTTCCATACACTGTTAACAGTATCATGTTCCATATACTGTTAACAGTATCATGTTCCATACACTGTTAACAGTGTCATGTTCCATACACTGTTAACAGTATCATGTTCCATACACTGTTAACAGTATCATGTTCCATATACTGTTAACAGTATCATGTTCCATACACTGTTAACAGTGTCATGTTCCATACACTGTTAACAGTGTCATGTTCCATACACTGTTAACAGTGCCATGTTTCATACACTGTTAACAGTATCATGTTCCATATACTGCTAACAGTATCATGTTCCATACACCGTTAACAGTGCCATGTTCCATACACTGTTAACAGTATCATGTTCCATACACTGTTAACAGTATCATGTTCCATACACTGTTAACAGTATCATGTTCCATACACTGTTAACAGTATCATGTTCCATACACTGTTAACAGTATCATGTTCCATACACCGTTAACAGTGCCATGTTCCATACACTGTTAACAGTGTCATGTTCCATACACTGTTAACAGTGTCATGTTCCATACACTGTTAACAGTATCATGTTCCATACACTGTTAACAGTATCATGTTCCATACACTGTTAACAGTATCATGTTCCATACACTGTTAACAGTGCCATGTTCCATACACTGTTAACAGTATCATGTTCCATACACTGTTAACAGTATCATGTTCCATACACTGTTAACAGTATCATGTTCCATACACCGTTAACAGTGCCATGTTCCATACACTGTTAACAGTATCATGTTCCATACACTGTTAACAGTGTCATGTTCCATACACTGTTAACAGTATCATGTTCCATACACTGTTAACAGTATCATGTTCCATACACTGTTAACAGTATCATGTTCCATACACTGTTAACAGTATCATGTTCCATACACTGTTAACAGTATCATGTTCCATACACTGTTAACAGTATCATGTTCCATACACTGTTAACAGTGTCATGTTCCATACACTGTTAACAGTGCCATGTTCCATACACTGTTAACAGTATCATGTTCCATACACTGTTAACAGTATCATGTTCCATACACTGTTAACAGTGTCATGTTCCATACACTGTTAACAGTGTCATGTTCCATACACTGTTAACAGTGCCATGTTCCATACACTGTTAACAGTATCATGTTCCATACACTGTTAACAGTATCATGTTCCATACACTGTTAACAGTGTCATGTTCCATACACTGTTAACAGTGTCATGTTCCATACACTGTTAACAGTGCCATGTTCCATACACTGTTAACAGTATCATGTTCCATACACTGTTAACAGTATCATGTTCCATACACTGTTAACAGTATCATGTTCCATACACTGTTAACAGTATCATGTTCCATACACTGTTAACAGTGTCATGTTCCATACACTGTTAACAGTGCCATGTTCCATACACTGTTAACAGTATCATGTTCCATACACTGTTAACAGTATCATGTTCCATACACTGTTAACAGTATCATGTTCCATACACTGTTAACAGTGCCATGTTCCATACACCGTTAACAGTATCATGTTCCATACACTGTTAACAGTATCATGTTCCATACACTGTTAACAGTATCATGTTCCATACACTGTTAACAGTGTCATGTTCCATACACTGTTAACAGTGCCATCTTCCATACACTGTTAACAGTGCCATGTTCCATACACTGTTAACAGTATCATGTTCCATACACTGTTAACAGTGCCATGTTCCATACACTGTTAACAGTGTCATGTTCCATACACTGTTAACAGTATCATGTTCCATACACTGTTAACAGTGTCATGTTCCATACACTGTTAACAGTGTCATGTTCCATACACTGTTAACAGTATCATGTTCCATACACTGTTAACAGTATCATGTTCCATACACTGTTAACAGTATCATGTTCCATACACTGTTAACAGTATCATGTTCCATACACTGTTAACAGTGTATGGAGTAGTGTGTATATACGGTGTACAGTCAACATGTTGTCATATCCATGCACTATACCTAAACGTCATGACATGGATTTTTGTCTTCCAATTTTTAATATAGCTTATTTAAAAACATGAGTAACAGTTCTGAAGCACCAGGCTCAATTATGTTGATTATATTATCAAAAACTATATAAGGTTGAGGTCTTTATTTATCACTATCCCCAAAAAAAATCGCAATCACAACATGGAAATGTTAAAACTTAAACGTTAGGACTTAAACATAAACGTTAGACCTTAAACGTTAAACATTAAACGTTAAAACTTTGTTTGGTATGAGACAGCAGAGCAGCTTACCAGAGGGCAGAGGTATTGTAAACATAACATTCTCCAGTGTTGGTCTTACCCAATTCTAGAACATTTACAACAGCGCTATTGAGTGTTTGATAATTTGAGCTTCAATTACCCGCAATGTGGTGACAAACCCCATTTTACCGGGCGTCCCAGAAAGAACAGGCGCATTTTATTTTCTTCTAGCTAAGTCAAAACACAACTTTGTGAAAAATCACATGCACCCATTTAAAACAAATTAATGCTATCTTCTTTAACAGAGTTTGTATTAGCATGCAGCCATGTACTGCAGGGCCTCGGATAACATGTTAACTGTGGGGTAATTGACCCCCCCCCCCCCCAGTGGAGGGAATTGCCCCCCAGTGGAACCAATCCCATCCCCCCTCCCCAGTGAAACTGACTTAATTCGACACGAGCGGGCACTAGGATACTATATATGATGCATCACTAGCCTTCAAACAAATCCTTCAGTCACCAGCTTCAGCTTTTGTTACTGTACTGCATGGCCTCGGATAGCATGTGAATTGGGGGGGGGGGGGGGGGGGTAAATGCCTCCGCGGTGACTGCTGTCTCCCTCCCCAGTGACCAAATGTTGTCCCCGTAGTGGGAGCATAATTCGTAGGTAACATGCGATTGTACGGTCTGTAAAGTAGATAAAAGCGTCACTGAAACATGCTTTCAACTTAAAACTAATAAAACGCCTTTTACAGCTACCTAGCGTAGCTTTGAGATATTGAGGACGGATACCCACCCCTCGTCGCGTCGGTTCGAAATTGGCGTGGATCACAGGTGTCGATTTATATACGTTTGGGGTGGCCCTCGTCCTCAATATTTTGAGTTTGGTCCCCCAAAGATGCTTTTGGCTCCCTCAATGTTTTCTGGCCAATGGCGGATCCAAGGGGCCAAATGCCAAAGCCCCCAAACCGCCTCAAATCATAATAAAATGACGTATTTTCTAATTAAAAAGCCAAGAAACCTTTACGAAAGAAAGTTGACTAAATCCACCCATTCATCCATAAAGAAGCAAACTCCGATGAGTTTGTTTTATTGTTTGATACTTTTTGTGGATTTCGCCGCCAAAACAACTTGTTTTGCCGTTCTGGGTTCTCCCTTGGCCCTGATCGATATGTCGTCAGCACGTTTGTCAGCACAAATCACGGCCCAGTATTCTGCCTGCCTACCAATCACGGCCCAGTATTCTGCCTAACTTTGTGGTCATGTGACATGACGTGGGCAGAATACTGGGTTGTGATTGGTGCTGACAAACGTGCTGACGACAGATCGATCAGGGCCCAAGTTGCTGGCCTTAGATCAGGCATTTGACACATTCCATGGTCTCAGCCACGGTGATCCGTGGAAAACCAAGCTTCTGTCTGATGAATTCGTTGGTTCTAGGAACATAGACTACCCAAAACCACCTTCATCACATCACACGACGAAACCGGGGGAATATCGGCAAAGCAATGTTTCTCTCCTTCGTAAAGTTTTTGCTGTTTGCCTCCTCTGGGGTGGCCTTTGGCCCCTCAAAGACGCCCTCGGCCCCCACAGCCATATTTCGATTGAATAGCCGATTTCACCGCATATCCGACGAATACATTTAGGGATGTGTGCCAGCATTTGGCCGACACGACCGATGATGCATGGGTCTCTCGAAAACATGCAGACGTTGAGCCGATATCAGCCCGATGATTGGTAGGACGACGGCCCGAGTTTCATGTATTTCGTTTCGAAAGCAATATGCCACGTTTACGTGGTGTGAGCATCTTTCGAAAGTTTTAAAAACGTTCAAAACGAATAACAATTATTTCAGTTATTAACGTCTAACCGTAATATGTGAGATGAGTTGTACAGTAATCAGCAATCAACAGCAACAATCAGGTTGCAACTATTCTTAGTTTTGGTGCCTCGTTTTATATTACAAGGGATACCATTTTCCATTGCAAGGGATACCTATTGTATGAGTTGGACCTGCACTGATTAATACGATAATTTGATGAGGAGTTACTAATTGCACCAGCTACTTTATTAATGAAATAGTTTTTGATTCGAAAATGAAACGTCTCACAAAATGATTAACTAATGTTTATGTTTTATTGTGTAAGGGATATGATGGCTCTAACTGAGCCCTTGACCTATTCGCACATCCAGAACGTCCAAAAATGTCGGTTTGAAGAACTGTCTCAAAACTCGTCTGACTTGGTGTGCTTTTGCAATCAAAATCGTGTCGTACCGAGCCGAGGGTGGGACGTTTTAGAGGAAGGTTGGGTTGGGACGACGGCTATTGTTTATTTTCGAGAATTGGGGGCGTGCAGCACCACCGTTTCTGGCACAGCTGTTTCGGCATGGATTGTGCACCTTAAGTTAACATTTTGTCTAGGGTCACCTCAGGTGAGGATACCAGGTCACGTCAAGTAGCCCCACCTCCAAAGAAGTGTGTGGTCGAGTCACAGCCACAGTGTTTAACTGAGCGATGTGACAATTTCGACATGAATTTAGACGAGCTGTCTAACGGTATTTGTGGATTTTGCCTAATCTCCATTGGAGCCGAGTTCGGGGTGGAAGAGTCAGATGCCTTCCCTAGCACGACTAAGCTTGCGCCGAGCACCGGCAGGGCGCGGGTTAAGAACTGCTTTAAAACAAGTTATCCCGTGTATAAGCTGCTTAGATCTTCCTTCAGGAAATGTGTTAAAGGGAATAGATCACCTTGAAAGTTGTCTTGCAATTCAACCATACGGTGCATCTTGAGCTCAAAACTACGAATATGACTTTCGTTTGGACAACTGATGGATATATGTGAAGAAAGAAGTAAGTTTCTCTTTGCATTTCACGAGAAATCGTACGACAGCAGCTGGCGTTCTGGCTCCGCCTGACGCCAAGTACAGTCTCTGACAAGGGGCCGGCGCGCCACCCGGGCGGATGAGCGGATATTAACGAGGCGTCGTGATCAGAGACTACGCGCCAGAGAGTGTACCTGCCTCCGGCGGCGAGCGTTCATGTCCTGATCGTGGTCCGGAACAGCGGACATGAAACCGGGCCCACTAGTCCTGTGTCGAAATTACTTAATGTAGGGAGGTAATCCTTTCACCACAACCCATATCTCTACAAATCTGCACATCCAGCATATTATGAGTTTGTATACACTCTGCTCTACAAATCTGCTATCTCAGTCCAAAACTCCATATTAAAGGTGAACTATTCCCTTTAATGTTGGACCGATTTAGTTGTATTGGTAAAGCTATGGCGCCGGTAGATCCCTTCGTTCCGTTCCTGTTGGGTCCCCCAAATCGTTTTCGAAAATCGACATCACATGTGTGGACCTTCGATAATGGGCGTGTTTAAATTTATCATTTTTATTTAGATTCATTATTGTATTATTATACTATTGTATTTCTGTTTTACACTTATGCTTGTCATTATCACAGTTAAAATGTATCACTACCTATGTATAAGGACGCTTAACCAGGGATGTTAGCAAAGGGCCCCCCCCCCCCCCCCCCCTGAGCAAACCAATATATACTAGATAAAATAAAACGCGATTTTGCTGACGACCCAATCCTCCCCCCCCCCCCCCCCCCCCTTCCCCGGTCAACAACATTTGGCTGTGGAGCGAAATATGATTTTACCACTGGCGTGCCCCCCCCCCCCCCCCCCCCCCTCCTGAGAAAAATCCTGGCGACGTGCCTGCGCTTAACCATATGCCTTAGCACCATGTTTTGTTTCTCGAATTACCCCCCCCCCCCCCCCAGTGACAATTTCTTAGCCGAGGCCCTGCCATGTAGCCGTACCAGACAGACGCCAATGCAAACATAGTCAAATTGCAGTTTGAGACAAATTTATCGTCGGAACGCAGAGGAAGTTTCGCAGGCATTTCGAAAGCAAGTAAGCACTATCGAGGAGCATTATTTTAAGCATAGAGCATTATTTTAGCTTATGTATGTAACGCTTATGGTACGCTGCTCAGTAAAGCTTACGTAAGGTAACAGGCAGCACTAACAACCTGAAGTCTGAACAAGCTAAGAAGCGAAACAAAATCAACCAAATGGACCCCCATTAACGCGAAAAAGGAAAGGGAAACCCTTCTTCGGAGCATGTGCAAGTCTTTGCGCCGTCTGGGCCAATAACTTGGTTGTGGCAAGTTTACAGCGAGAAAAAAAAAATGCAAGAACGGATGTAAAATTGTTCCCCTACGACTTCAAAATCATCAAAATGTCATCAAAATTTCAGTTCATCTAAAATTTATTCAGAAACATAAGCATTCACGGACACGTTTCAGTAGCTGGTTTGCCAGCCCGCAAACCCACAGCTGGCCCACCGGGCCACAGCTGGCCCGCAAACTCGGCTGACTTGATACCTATGGATTTCTTCCTCTGGGGCCATGTCAAGTTCAAAGTATATGCAAAACAAACCCTGGTTCCATCGAATAACTGAAGAAGCCCGTGGAGACCGAAGTGCGGAGTGAGGCCAGAGACCTGCCGTGCCGCTCTGGAGGCAGCTCGGTGGCGCGCTTCTCTGTGTTTGGAACGCGAGGGCGACCACATAGAACACGTTATCTGAAGCCGTCAGTAAAGCATAAATGGAGAGGTGTCTACATATTGTCACCTAAAATGGCATGTAATAAGCTTCACATCGATGGTTGAGTTGCGTCGTTTGAGCCATTAGAGTATGAAATAAACCATTTATAAATCCGCCTGTTTATTCTGGGACGCCCGGTACATGGCGAGCAAATTCCAAATGCAGGCGACTCGCTTGGCTCCACAGCGGACGCCTCACCAAGACTGGTTTGGACTCAGCTCGGTGCTCGGAGCCGTGCTTCCCGGGGTCT